>WNGS01052077.1:0-10972 GCA_020271785.1 Procambarus virginalis
TTGCAGAGTCCATAAAACAATTATGGGTTTCAAGAACAAGGGCGGGGCAACAGCAAAATAAATAAGATGGTATTATCCAACCTACCAGTGATTGCACTCCATCAATAACATGTATCTTAAATGCAGCTCTTGCATCTGGACTATTCCCCACATACTTCAAGAATGCCACAATAAGATTAATCCCCAAGCCAGGTAAACCCCCCAACCCAACCGAAAACTACAGGCCCAATTTCCCTCCTCGAAGTACCAGGTAAAATATTCGAAAAAATATCAACCAGAGACTTGTGAAGTACATGGAAGAGGAAGGGAAGTATAACACCAGGCAGCATGGGTTCAGAAACCGCAGAGGGGCCCATACAGCAATAGCCCTGATCTACGAGCATATAGCCAACGCAGTGTCGAAAAAAAATCAGTGTAATATAGTGCTTAGGGACGTCTCGAAAGCCTTCGACAAAGTGTGGCACACAGGCCTAAAATATAAGATATCTGAACTAGGGCTCCGAGAGATTTACTGCTACCCTCTGCAGCTTTATAGATAATAGAACTGCTAGGCTTAATATCGGCAGCTACTTGGGTGAAGTAATAGAACTGAAAAGTGGAGTACCACAAGGAAGCTGCCTCTCCCCCACTCTATTCAACATATATACAGCTGACCTACCCCAACCTCAACATGGAGAATACATCACATACGCTGACGATGTCACACAAATAATATGCCAACCTGGACCATCAAAGCCGCTACTAGCCGACAAGACCAAGGCAGCTATTGAACTCATAAACAACTTTGAGAAGCAATGGAAAATTAGCACCAACAAACAAAAGTTTCAGATAATACACATTGCGAAAAAAAACCCGGACCCCATCATCCTTGACAACCATCCGATCCAATATGCGGAGGTAGGCAGAATACTGGGACTAATGATAAATAGAACAGGGATACAAATTCATGTAAGGGACCGAATAAATAAAGCCAAAGCAGCATTAGGAAAACTGAGAAGATTTCGAAGCCTCAGTACTAACATTCAGATCCACCTATATAAGGCTCTAGTTCGGCCGCACTTAGAGTATCCCCCAGTACCACTACACACCATAAAGAAAACTAACATGCAGAAACTGCAAGCGGTACAAAATAAGGCGCTCAGGAGAGCAGCAAAACACCGTCCACCATATAATCAGACAATCCAGGAGCTCCATGAACTCCTGAACATACAGCCACTAAACATCAGACTGCAGCACCAAGCCATCAGGGTGTGGAACACCATTGAAATGTTAGAGGACCCAATGTTTGAAAGATTGCTCCAAGATGAGACGCCCCGCTCCCACTGCTGGTGGCCCAAGAGCCTCGATTCTCTGGATGAAAACCCCGCTCCACAGTATATAATCCCCAGATGAGATATACATGTGTATATATGAACAGTTCAAATATGTGTATGTGTGAACAACTCGATAAATAAAAATATGTGTATGAACAACTAGATAAATAATGTGTATGAACAACTCGATAAATAATAATAATAATAAAATAAAGAGCCTTAAACAGAACAACATGTGTGGAAGCATCAGGGAGTGTGTATATATGAATGCTACACAGTATTCATCTATAGACATCCATATATGGTGAAACACATGTGAAGAACCTCTCACACACTCACAGCTCCCTGACAAGAGGGAGCCAGCTTAGCTTAGCTGCCAACACCCACACATCGTGTCAGCAAGGCGGACAGCCCGCCTGCTTTCATACCTCTCACTGTACTTCCCACTTCTACACTTCCCTTCACCTATGCCTCTCCTTCCTCTTTACGCCAACAACAACAAAAAAAAAAAAAAAAAAAAAAAAAGGCCCCGCCCCTCACCCGGGGCCACCCCAGGCCCCGCCCCTCACCCGGGGGCCACCCCAGGCCCCGCCCCTCACCCGGGGGCCACCCCAGGCCCCGCCCCTCACCCGGGGGCCACCCCAGGCCCCGCCCCTCACCCGGGGGCCACCCCAGGCCCCGCCCCTCACCCGGGGGCCACCCCAGGCCCCGCCCCTCACCCGGGGGCCACCCCAGGCCCCGCCCCTCACCCGGGGGCCACCCCAGGCCCCGCCCCTCACCCGGGGCCACCCCAGGCCCCGCCCCTCACCCGGGGGCCACCCCAGGCCCCGCCCCTCACCCGGGGCCACCCCAGGCCCCGCCCCTCACCCGGGGGCCACCCCAGGCCCCGCCCCTCACCCGGGGGCCACCCCAGGCCCCGCCCCTCACCCGGGGGCCACCCCAGGCCCCGCCCCTCACCCGGGGGCCACCCCAGGCCCCGCCCCTCACCCGGGGGCCACCCCAGGCCCCGCCCCTCACCCGGGGGCCACCCCAGGCCCCGCCCCTCACCCGGGGGCCACCCCAGGCCCCGCCCCTCACCCGGGGGCCACCCCAGGCCCCGCCCCTCACCCGGGGGCCACCCCAGGCCCCGCCCCTCACCCGGGGGCCACCCCAGGCCCCGCCCCTCACCCGGGGGCCACCCCAGGCCCCGCCCCTCACCCGGGGGCCACCCCAGGCCCCGCCCCTCACCCGGGGCCACCCCAGGCCCCGCCCCTCACCCGGGGCCACCCCAGGCCCCGCCCCTCACCCGGGGCCACCCCAGGCCCCGCCCCTCACCCGGGGGCCACCCCAGGCCCCGCCCCTCACCCGGGGGCCACCCCAGGCCCCGCCCCTCACCCGGGGGCCACCCCAGGCCCCGCCCCTCACCCGGGGGCCACCCCAGGCCCCGCCCCTCACCCGGGGGCCACCCCAGGCCCCGCCCCTCACCCGGGGGCCACCCCAGGCCCCGCCCCTCACCCGGGGGCCACCCCAGGCCCCGCCCCTCACCCGGGGGCCACCCCAGGCCCCGCCCCTCACCCGGGGGCCACCCCAGGCCCCGCCCCTCACCCGGGGCCACCCCAGGCCCCGCCCCTCACCCGGGGCCACCCCAGGCCCCGCCCCAACACCCGGGGCCACCATCCAGGTAATACACTTACCTGGCACAGGAGCGGGGCTGTAACTGGCCGTGTAGGAGTGAGGCGAGGTTAACGGAGCAGAGTGGGAGAGGGGCGAGGTACGAGTGCGGGGGAGGGAGGGCATAGTGTGTCTGGGGGGGTGAAGGGAGGCACAGGGGGAAGGAGCTGGCAGTGTGTGAGGGAGGGGGAAGCAGAAGCAGTAGAGGCAGCAGCAGTAGAGGCAGCAGCATGAGAGGCAGTGGATGTCAGGGAGCTGTGAGTGTGTGAGAGGTTCTTCACATGTGTTTCACCACATATGGATGTCTATAGATGAATCCTGTGTAGCATTCATATATACACACTCCCTGATGCTTCCACACATGTTGTTCTGTTTAAGGCTCTATGTCATGTGGTCGTGGGAGGCAGGTGGGCCGCCCACCCAGCCTGCCCATGCTCACATCTCCCGCCCACTGGTCGGGTCAGCACCTCTACTTTAGCAGGAAAGGTCACGCCGTCACCCCCAACATATGGCTCGGGCCAACACCCGCGCCATAACCCAAGACCACCCTCAGGCGAGGCTGGCCAGCTCCCCATCCACACGCCATGTCACACTCCCCTAATACACCTCCAAAACCCTCTGAGGTTACCATGAGGTGCTTCCGGGGCTTAGCGTCCCCCGCGGCCCGGTCGTCGACCAGGCCGCCTGGTTGCTGGACTGATCAACCAGGCTGTTAGACGCGGCTGCTCGCAGCCTGACGTATGATACCCTCCACACAATGTTTCTTTGTTAATATTCAGCAGGTGACTAGGCAGAGCGCGCCGCGTACGCTGGCATCGACCCCGTGACGTCGCGGTGACGTCACCGTCTGAAGACGTCGTGGCGGTCATGGAGGGGTAGGATGGTCCTGGGAGGTGTGGGAGGGGGGGTAGAAGGGGTCCCTTGGAGTGGTGGGAGGGGTGGGTATAGTATTCCCTTGGAGGTGTGGAGGGGGGTCTGGAGGTCCCTTGGAGGTGTGGAGGGGGGTTTGGAGGGTCCCTGGGAGGTTTGGGAGGGGGGTATGGAAGGTTTCCCCTGGGGGAGTGTGGAGGGGGGACGGGGAGGTAATGAGGAGGTGTTGGACTGGGGGGTCTGGAGGTCCATGGGAAGGAGTGTGGAGGGGGGTCTGGAGGGCCCTTGGGACGGTGTGGAGTGGGGTCTGGAGGTCCCTGGGAGGTGTGGAGGGGGGTCCTGGAGGTCCCTTGGGATGGTGTGGAGGGGGGTTCTGGATGAGGTCCCTGTGTAGGGGTGTGGAGGGGGGGTCTGTAGGTCCCTGGGAGTGTGGAGGGGGGATCGGGAGGTCCCTGGAGGTGTGGAGGGGGTGTTGGTAGGTCCCTGGGAGGGTGGTGGGAGGGGGGGTCTGGAGGTCCTGGAGGTTGTAGGAGGGGGTGGGGGCCCTGGGAGGGTGTGGGAGGGGGTCTGAGGTCCCTGGGAGGTGTGGGGGGGGGCTCTGGAAGGTGGTGAGTGGTGGTGGGAAGGGGGGTTGGAGGTCCCTGGGAGGTGTGGAGGGGTTTGGAGTCATGGGAGGTGGGGAGGGGGGTCTGGAGGTCACTTGTGAGGGTGGGGGGGGTATGAGGTCATGGGAGGTGATGGAGGGGGGTCTGGACCTGTCCCTGGGAGGTGTGGAGGGGGGCTGGGAAGGTGGGGCTGGCGGTGGGTCTGGAGCTTGAGGCATGAAGGTATAGACAATCCAACATGCTGAAACACCGTGAAGAACCTCTCAAACTCACAGCTCCTGAAAGAGAGCCAGCTTAGCTGCACACACACAATTGTGTCAGCAAGGCGGACAGTCCGCCTACTTAATATACAACCGCTGTATTTCCCATTATAAACGTCTATGCCTATAATCCTCGTGAGGCATGTGAGGACAACAGCGAGAGGAGAAGGTTGGAAGCCGCCCGGTGTAGAAAGTGTAGGAAGACTGATAATAGCTTTGGGGGGTTGTGGCCGAGGTGATGCAACATTAGGTTTGGTTTGTGGGAAGGGATGGATTAGCTTAAATTAGGGTGAAAGTGGTTGTGTGTGGGGGGGGGGCGGACACAAGGGGGGGGGGGAAGGGATGAGAGCAACAAGTGATGGAAGTTCTTGGGTATGGCCATCCGTGGACGTCTTCACACAAAGAAACTAGATCATTTTCTTGCAAGAAGTGCCGGAACAACGGGCTTGGTGGGTATGTGGGCTGCGGGGACGCTCCAAGCAACAGCCTGTTGACCAAACTCTCACAAGTCAAGCCTGGACACGGGCCGGGCTAACTGTGGGGGGTATGTGGGCATGCGGGCCGCCCCAAGTGCACCCAGCCTGGGTTTTTGGACCAAACTCTCACAGTCAAGCCTGGCCTCGGGCCGGGCGGTGGAGGGTATGTGGGCCTGGGGCCGCTCCACGCAACAGCCTGTTGGACCAAACTATCACAAGTCAGAGCCTGGCCTCGGGCAGGGCTGTGGTGGGTATGTGGGCTGCGGGCCGCTCAGCAACAGCCTGGGGGAACAAACTCTCACAAGTCGAGCTGGCTCGGGCCGGGCTTTGGTGGGTCTGTGGGCAATAACCATACTGCGGGCCGCTCCAAGCAACAGGCCTGTTGGACCAAACTCTTCCAAGTCGAGCCTGGCCTCGTTCCGGGCTGTGGTGGGTATGTGGGGCCTGCGGGCCGCTCCAAGCAACAGCCTGTTGGGACAAACTCATCACAAGTCAAGCTGGCCTCGGGCCGGCTTGCGGGAGTAGAAGAACTCCCCGAAACCCATCAAAGCATGTATATGTGGGCGTGTGGGCCGCTCCAAGCTTCAGCCTGGTGGACCAAACTTCACAAGTCAAGCTGGGCCGGGCCGGGCTTGGAGTAGAAGAACTCAAGAACCCCATTTCAAGCAGGTATATGTGGCCGCGCGCCGCTCCAAGCAACAGCATGTTGGACAAACTCCACAAGTCAAGCCTGGCCTCGGGCCGGGCTTGCCAGAGACCTTCTCCCGAACACCATCCAAGCAGGTTATGTGGGCATGCGGGCCGCCCCAAACAACAGCTGGTGGACCCAACTTAATAAGTCAAGCCTGGCTTCGGGCGGGCCTTGGGCAGTGAAGAACTCCCAGAACCCCACGAAGGAGGTTACAAAAGTGTGTTGTCAGACAGTGGTAGGAAATAGAGAAGGACAAGTGCAGCGGGTTAGCGAATATTGGAGAGCGCGGGCTTACACGCTGTAGATCACCAACAAGACAAAATGAGAGCTTTGTATTGTTATGAGAAGTGATTGTGAGAGTTGGTTTGTCACGATAGGAATCCAAGGAAATACAGGACGACGGAGATCTTGCATGATAAATGGATTGCTGTACGAAGGTTGAAATTGCATCTGACTTCCGCGGGCTTCCTGTGGGCTGCCACCATGAAACTGAGTCTACTACATTGTTTTGAGGTGAGACTTAGTATCACTAAAGGGACAGTGTGTTAATGTTCCGCCAAGAGTCTGGCCCGTCCTACAATGACAGGAAAATCATAGTAGTCCTCTATGACTGTAAATTAGAGTAGATACGCGTGGCACATCTAGCATTAGCTCCCTAGCCCCGTCTTTCCATTAATTATGCAATGAACAATCCTTATTCTCGGCTTATATTGTTTGAAACTGTTATTGAGTTTACCTCAACATCCTCTTGTAGCATTCATCTGCGACACACTTCCTGCCCTCAGCCCGGCGCAATGTGTAAAAGTTTTACCCGATGTCTGTCATTTTCTTGTTTTTTTAATCTAGCTCCATTTGGCCACTCTGTCAATTAGGTTGTTGTGTTACATTTCCTAGTTTCGTTTTACCAGCGGGAGGTTGGGTCTCAGGCCGATTAATTATAAGGTGCCCATTCAGCTCTCTCATGTGATCTGTTGCGTGTCTGTTCGTTAGTTTGTGTTCTTATTTTGTGGGAATTAAAGCCAAGTTGATACTGAGTGTTTGGTTAGTGTAGGTTGTTCTATATTTGCTCCTGAAGAGAGCTCTAACTTTGGTTGTGTATATTTCAGACGTTTTCTCGTGTTTCCACAGGCATCTTCGTTTTTACCACAGGACGAGTTACAGGCGCGCAAGTCTCACTTGAGTTCAAGTTGTGTTAATCTTCTTGTTTGGGGTAGCTGTTCACTTGAGACAGTTAAGCAAGTCCAGCTGTGTCTGGGTACATTAAGTGACAAGATGAACAACCTAGCGGGTTTTTTTCCTATTGGAGAGTGTTGTACATGCGGACTATGGCGGTGGTCCAAGCAAGGAGGAGTGGCCGTGCCCAATACTGTCATATGGCGTGTGTCCACACAGGATGAGTGGCGCTGCCTACTGCTGTCACTATGGCTGTTTGATGGTGTCCACTCACAGGATGAGTGACGCTGCCCAAATACTGTCACTATGGCGGTTTGTCCACTCACAGGCTGAGGCCGCTGCCCAATACTGTCACTATGGCGTGTGTCCACTCTCAGGAATGAGTGGCGCTCCCAATAATGTCACTATGGCGGTGTGAACACACAGGGTGAGGGGCTGCCAATACTGTCACTATGGCGGTGTGTCCACTCACAGGATGAGTGGCGCTGCCCATCTGTCACTATGGAGATGTGTCCACCACAGGATGTGTGGCGCTGCCATATACTGTCACTAGGCGGTGTGTCCACTCACAGGTGATTGGCGCTGCCCAATACTGTACACTATGGCGGTGTGTTACATAACCAGGATGGAGTGGCGCTGCCCAATAAAAACTCGCACATCGGGGCAAAATTTAAAATTAAAAAAAATTTTGGACAAACTGTTGTCGCCTCTAGTCATTGTTTACCTTCCCTTGCTATTGCATTGTGAGACTGACGTTGTTTCCGCCATTGGGAAGGGCCTCAGGCCTTTATTGTAACGGTCATGTTGCAGTCTAAATGTTGTCATTTAGGTTGACATGGTTTTTAAAGTGGTGCTTGAGTGATGGCGTCTCCCGTCACGAAGATGGTGGGTGGAGGTAGCGACCGTATGCTGTTACAACCCACGCCTCGCTAAGAGAACTCCCTACACTATGTTTCTAACAGAGGCATACCAGGCTGACTTTGGGGCGGTGGGTGGTAGGTGGGTGGATGAAGAGGGAGCAGGGCGGAGTGGTGGAGGAGGCTTGGGCGGCGAGGTAGTGGTGGGCGGTGGATGTGCAGAGCACGACGCAAAGCAAGGCAAGGCAAGCAAGCAGGGAGGGAGGTTAGTTAGGGTGTAGTAATAAGTCAAGACAAAATGAGCGTGATAAGTTCCTTTTCGTTGGATTTGAAATCATTACTACTATCATATGGGAGCCGGTGGTTGAACGGACAGAACACCTGTAGGCGTGCCTGCGGTTCGATCCCGGGCGCCACGGCGAGAAGAAACAAGGGGCCGATGTTTCTTACCTGATGCTCCTGTTACGTTAGCCAAAATAGGACCTGGGAGTTAGTCAGGTGCCACGGGCTGCTTCATGGGGTTGGAGGCCTGGTCGAGCGGGCCGCCGGGACACTAAGCCTCGAAATCAAGAACTTAAGAGATCATTAGGAACCAATTGAGATTGCCCCCCCCCCCCCAAGGCGTTACTGTCCTTGTTCAATAGGCGGAGGCTTACGGGATATTCTTGTCCCGTGCGACTCTTGGGTGGCTTCATCTTTATCAGTCATCATCAATCAATCAGGGCGGAGGCGCTCATACTGGCTCAGGGTCTTACCTACTTGAAGGAAGACTCAAGCAAATGTAAGTGAGTGATCGACAGTGCACCTGCCTCTCCTAAGTGTGGCTGCCGCGCCTCCCCTGCCTCGCTTCATCACCCCCGCCCCCTCGCCTCTGTAGCCCTCAGGCATCAACAACAGGCCAATACATGGTAGTCCAACAGCCAAAACTCCCCATGTTTGAGTGGGAGTTTACACCAGACTTGCAACTGACGAAGCAGTCTACTTTTTTGATCAGTGCTTACACTTCCCGACCCTCTTCTGAATCACGGCCTCTTAAATACTTTACTCACCGAATACTCGCCAACACAACCAAAACTTATAACTTACGCTTAAAAATTCATTGGAATGTACTGTTAATACACAAATAATTGAGAGTCAGGTTTTTTTAATAGTTGTTTAGTGTTTTTTTTTTAGTGTTGGACCCCTTGACCGCACATGTCAAGGGGTCAAAGTGCTATACGCTCAATATGCCTTCTTGCTAAACTCTAACACCCCCCCCCCCCTCAAGTGGTAATTGAACACTGTAATAAATGGTATTTAGTCTCCGTGGTGTCGTGGTAGGACACTCGCCTGGCATTCAGCGAGCGTTATGTCATGGGTTAGTATCCTGCCGGGAGAGGATTGACTGGGCGCAAATCCTTAACTGTAGCCGCTGTTTAAAGCAACAGTAAAAGGTGTACTAGGATGAAAAAACTATTCTTCACGGCAGGGTATCGTATTCCATGGACCTGCCAGAAACGCTACCCGTACTAGTAGCTCTTACCTAAGTAACAACGCTCTATATATCTCAAAAGACACTCACGATTAACCGGGTGGTGTTGTGGCATGGTACTCTTATCCCTCAGACACCGCCCACTGTCCGGTGTGTGTTTCACCACTCGTGAAGTGATTCACTTGAGCCATTCCGGTGAATTTAGCAACTTATCCTTACCAGATGTCAAGAGACGCAGGACGCGAAGACAGTTATCTTTAGTGTAAACTCCTCCCTGGCCGAGTGACTGGAAACCGATTTGGCAGTGTATTGGGACTAACTGGCGTTAGACGGCCTTTACTAAATGATGGGGTTGTGGTAACGGACGACTCGTAAATGCGAATAATGGCCGATTTGATATCTTAAATATTAGAGCGAAGAACGCTAAGGCCTGTGTATGTGTCGTAGGTATGTATATCATAGAACTTGGAAGGGATGAGAAGGCAAGGATTTAGCATGAGTCAGAGAGAAAGTTCATGGGCTCAAACCTTGTCACTTGTCGGGATCGAACGGCGACAGCACGAAGCGAGGCCGTCGAATGTGTAACTGTAATATGCCGGAGTTACCAATGACTTACACTATGGCGAAGCACCTCTCTCACAATCCAGTTTACTTACTAAGCAAGGAGAGTTAACCATTGTATGGCGGAGTGTAGTTACATTGTTTGAGTTTTGTTTGACTTAGCCGGTCAGGGAGCTTAGGGAGCTGGTCGGCCGAGCGGCCCGCACACTGGACTTGTGATCATGTGGTCCTGTTTTCGATCCCAGGCGCCGGCGAAGAACAATGGGCAGGAGTTTCTTTCACCCTATGCCCCTGTTACCTAGAGTTAAATAGTCCGGGGTGTAGTCAGCTGTCGGTGGTGTGGGGTGATGGAGCGTTGTTGGTAGGTGGTGTGTGGGCGCACGGGGTGGGGTGGTTGACGGGATGCTAGTGGGGAGGGGGGGGGGGGCGAAGTTTGGGGGCGACGGAAATCATCTCAAATGAAACCACCACAGACCTCGGACCAGTATTCAACAATACCTGGCCAGGGGAGGGGCATTGGTTACTGGCTAGGTAACAGGGGTCATAGGTGAAAGAAACTCTGGTCGACGCATGTGTTGTCTCGCCGGAAGCATGGATCGAACCGGGAACACAGGATTCACAAGCCAGCTTGCTGTCGCTACGGCGACCGGCTCCCGGTCGGTGGTTCAATACCACCCTACTTTGTATAGCTTGCGGGGAGGAGCAAACGGCCTCGCGGCCGGTCTCCGACCAGGTCTCCATACCTTAAGTGAACCCACATTAAAAACCTAGTTGACTCTATCTTGTTGTTTGAGATGCCTCAAGTGCTTGGTGGTGTTTATGGCGATTGTGGCGGGGGAGTGGGGGGGGGGGTTGATATGGCGATACCATTGATCGGTGGGGGCGTCGAGCGGTAACGCGCCCGGCCAGGCTGACCGGCCCCGCTGTGCGTTGTGGTGTCGGAACCCGGCACACTGCTTGGCCTCACACACACACAATCACCCGGCAGAGCTAGCTGCTGCTGGTGTTGCTTCGGCGCCTGCAGGGGGGCACCCGCCTCGCTCAT
>WNGS01052098.1:0-32968 GCA_020271785.1 Procambarus virginalis
CTATAATGCCATCCTGGCATCCGGGCACCTACCCACTGTACTTAAGACCGCAAAGATGATTTTCATTCCCAAACCAGGCAAGAATAGATATTCCCCTGTGAACTACCGACCGATCTCCTTGTTAGAAACGACATGGAAATGCTTTGAGAAGATCATGTCTAACAGAATTAATTACTATATGGAATACCACCACCTCTTCACAAAAAACAGTTCGGTTTCAGGTACCAGAGGTCGACTCAACATGCAATCAACGTAATCTACGATGCAGCCGACAGCGTTCGCAAGCAAAAGCAAACGGCAATAATAGCAACATGAGATGTACACAAGACATTTGACAGCCTCTGGCACGACGGACTCCTCTTCAAGCTGACAAACCTGCCTCACCACAACTGGACCGTCCTGAGACTGATTAACAACTTCCTAAAAAAACAGGAGGATCATCCCAATGTTTAACACTAAAACAGCAGCTTCATTCACACCTATGGCGGGGTCCCCCCAAGGGTCATGCATCAGCCCTGTGCTCTTTAACCTTTTCGTGAATGATTTGCCACGCCCCATCCACAATGACACAATTATCACCAATTCACAGACGATGTCATTCACGTTGTCACGTCGATGCCTGCAGGACAAAATGCAAAACACGACACGGTGATAAGGAAGGTCAAGGAGGAACCAGCCGCCACTGCAACGTGGGAGAGGGAGTGGAAAATCGTGACCCACTCCAGCAAAATCCAACTTTGCTCGATAGGCTGCTGGGCTAGCTCCCTGGGAGCTATCAACATTGGAGGCACGCTGACAAGGGTACAGAACTCTACCACGATCCTGGGATATAACATAGCAAGGCTCCTGAATTAATGAATATATCAACAGGAAGGCAGCAATTGCCAGGACTCAACTAGCCAAGCTATATCGCTTTCATCAGGCCCACAACATGTAAAACTTCACCTCTACAAGATGCTCATTCGGCCAACCCTAGAATACCCGGACACCAACTCACTCTGGCAAAGAAATCGAACATGCTGAAACTGCAACGGGTCCAGAACAGGGCACTCTGATTTGTGGCAAATGTATCACTCTTAGACAGAGTGCGCATAGAAGACCTTCATAACAGACTGAGGATTGACCCACTGAACGTTCGCCTGAGTCGCCTCTCAATCAAACAGCGATATAAAATGATAGTATGTACATGCCAAATCGTGAGGACCCCTTTGTTGTCCTCAACACGACGAATTACGCTATGCTCGACCAGCCCCACAGGTCGAGGAGGATGTCCCTCCAACAAAGGGTAAGAAGATACATCCACGACAGAGCCTACCTCAGGCCCAGGATCTTAAGCAACCTACCACAAGAGGATGAATGGCAGCCACCAGCCCCACTGTACACATAAGTTCAACGACCTGAAACCCACCGATTAAGGATTTAAAAACGGCACTCAACCACCAACAACTGATAACAAAACAAGCACAGCTCTCCAAGACAGTCGGCGAGTAGCTACTTAATCAACCACCACCTGTTTAATGGCTACTCACCGCCAGCTAATCAGAAAAAAAGAGCCTTTTACTAACCACCATATATCACCTCCACATTCATCCATCACTTCTCATCACAATCAACCCCAAAGTGGTTGGGCCACTTACCTGTAACCCCCCCCTCTCCCTCACACCCTAATCCTTTTCAAGTTTTCCTACATCCTCCTGTTCCCAACTTACCAGTCCTATGGTCTTCAAACTTCGAAACGGACGGGAGACATCTCCCATCACGCAGGGTGCAGTCGCACCTCCATAGATCTCCAGTATCATCTATTGATACTGGTAATGGCTCAAAAAGGCCACCACTTACGGGCTATTCATGCCCGTGCCACCTTTTGGGTGGCTTAATCTTCATCAATCCATCAATCTATATAACATATCTATTTTGAATAATCATAATAATTGAAAACTAGCAACTATGTCTAGTGTCTTACGCAATAACGCCAACTCGTGCTTCAATCCTCATTATATCATGTTATTCTCCTCTCCTAACGTAAAGGAACAGAAGAGAGGAGAGAACTGAGTAGAATAGAACAGAGAACATAGAACTGAGCAGGGAACAGAACAGAACAAGGAACCGAACAGGGAACAGAACAGAACAAGGAACCGAACAGGGAACAGAACAGAGAACAGAAGACAACTGAGAACAGAACAGAATAGAGAACCGAGAAAGGAACAGAAAATAACAGAACATAGAACATAATGGAGAACAGAAAAGTGCTCAGAACAGAATAGAGAACCGAGAAAGGAACAAAACAGAAGAGAGTATAGAGAATAGAACAGAACAGAGAACAAGGAACAGAGAATATGTATAACGTCATTCTCTCCAAAACTACTTTCGAGAATTAAGTGATGAAACTTACGGTATACTACAAGATCTTGATTATTCAAGACGACTGATGACATCGCGTTATCTTATAAAATACTATTCCATTTTATGCTTAGTTTATTTTTAAATATCCGTTGCAGGGTTCATTCATTGCCCAAATCAAGTAAATAAATATACGTTGGTGATGTTTAGAGGTAAATGAAGGGTTGCGACGCTAATTAAGCAACTAGCAAGCTTGCAAATTGACGAGCAATCGTCCATGGTTGTGTTGCCAAATACCACCATTGCAGCAAGCCTCTCTCACCTCATCTCACGTGAAATTTGGGCGTTTTTAAGCTAAGGTACATTCAGCCAAGGGTTAGTTTTGTAGATAAATCGTCAGTGTTATATATTGGCTACATTTGAAGGTCAACAAACGAATGTGACGTTAAATGGTCGTGAGGCAGTGAGGGCATATGATAAGCTCATGCCTCCCTCCCGCCCTCCGTCGTGGGCGGCCCCGCCCTCCGTCGTGGGCGGCCCCGCCCTCCGTCGTGGGCGGCCCCGCCCTCCGTCGTGGGCGGCCCCGCCCTCCGTCGTGGGCGGCCCCGCCCACTCTTTCCTCCTCCCACCCACATTTAACGTCAAATTTGGGCGTTATTGCACTATGGTACATTCAATCACGAGTACATAAACCATCACTGTTCATGCACTTGCTACATTTGAAAGGTTAAGTTTAGTTCATTTATTATGCACCCCATACCCATGTTGTGGGCGGTAGTGGGTTACAGAGGCACATAATGGGCTCAGGCACTGAACCCCACAATTCATTTAGCTAAACAAGTTATAATCTTGATGAGCTAGTTACAAAACTCAATATACGTCGTCACGTCATCAATGGGTTCGAGATCGACCACAAGTACAGTTTCTAAATTAAGCAACTGACATGTGGAGAGCTAATGTCACAAGTGATGTTTCTCCTGCACACCGCCCCCCATCCCGTGGGCAGCGGTGGATAGGTTACCCCCCCCCCCCCACCATCCAGTGGGCAGCGGTGGATAGGTTTTCAAGTGTGGGGCCTCACTCCCCCTGATCGTCCCTCACTTACCTGACACCTCAACTGTCCCGAGGACCTGAGTAGGTTAGGTGCGCCGGGGGCACCGTCCCAAGGTTTTACTGAGACGGGGCTATTACCTGGAGAAGTTGCATTTGCCAGACAGGTCCAGGGGTGCTGCGTCTCGGAGCCCCGCGAGTGGCATGTCTACATAGGACTTGGTAGTTTAACCCGACGTCGCTGGAGTATGTGTTCCTGGACTGTCATCTGCCACTTGGGGGGGGGGGAGTCCAGGGAGCACTGTGTAAGGAGGGAACCTGTGGGCACTTCACCGTGAGGTCTAGGGAGCACTGTGTAAGGGGGGAACCTGTGGGCACTTCACCGTGAGGTCTAGGGAGCACTGTGTTATCACTGAATATAGGAGCACTTCACTGTAAAGTGCCAGGGGAGCTGTGTCGGGTGTGGACCGCCGGCGCTCGGTGTTTACACCTTAGTTGGGGGTCACTCCGTGTGGTGGCGTTCAGGTTCTCCTCCTGCGCCTCACCAGGGGTGCTATAGATTTCTTTCGACATGGGACCCAATCTGAACGTGGGCTCTAATGCTGGGGGAACCCAGGAGAGGATGGGTTCAGTATCCCTAACTTGGCGTGGCATTTCTGCGAAAACTGATGCTTGGTTGTTCACCGCTCGTTAGAGTTTCCAGGAATGGCATCGTTACACACTCTCGCCTCTCATTTGATGGGGAGGCTAGCAGGAAAACTGTTTCGCCTACGACTGACAGCCTTGGACGAGATCCCCACACAGGCAACAAACTATGCCTATTGTCCCAGTAACAGCATTTGTTCCAGTTAGAGAATTGTTTCTCTAGGTCCCTCAGCACTGATGTCTAGCCCCCACGAGACGGCTACCGGAAGACGAGATCACCTGAGACCCGAGATGACGGACTGAAGCCCATCTCACCTGACCCCCGTGCACCTGGTCCTCCGGATGAAACTGCCTAAACAAGTTAGGCACCCGTAGAATTGCAGAGGGCACCCAGCAACAACGGTCTCTGATACCTAAATAGCATTTTTCTGCAGATTTCCTTTGGCCTGTGTGTGCTTGTTCAGACCAGTGGGTGCTTGTTTAGACATGTGGGTGCTTGTTCAGAACTGTGGGTGCTTGTTCAGACCTGTGGGTGCTTGTTTAGACGTGTGGGTGCTTGTTCAGACCTGTGGGTGCTTGTTTAGACCTGTGGGTGCTTGTTTAGACCTGTGGGTGCTTGTTTAAACCTGTGGGTGCTTGTTCAGACCTGTGGGTGCTTGTTTAGACTGTGGGTGCTTGTTCAGACCAGTGGGTGCTTGTTTAGACCTGTGAGTGCTTGTTTAGACCTGTGAGTACTTGTTTAGACCTGTGGGTGCTTGTTAAGACCAGTTTATGCTTGTTCAGACCTGTGGGTGCTTGTTTAGACCTGTGGGTACTTGTTTAGACCTGTGGGTGCTTGTTAAGACCAGTTTATGCTTGTTCAGACCTGTGGGTGCTTGTTTAGACCTGTGGGTACTTGTTTAGACCTGTGGGTGCTTGTTAAGACCAGTTTATGCTTGTTCAGACCTGTGGGTGCTTGTTTAGACCTGTGGGTGCTTGTTTAGGCCTGTGGGTGCGCTGTTTGAAATTCCTACTTTTTATATCGAAAATATGCCAATTACTGAAAGCGCCAGTGGGTCACATTTTGCCCAAACCCCCCTGCAGTTTTCAAAATAACCCAAACATCCCAAATCCGATACCTGAGCCATATTTTAGAGCCAAATTCTGGCTCTCTGCACGTATTCGCAATTTGAAATTCCGACTTTTTATACCGAAAACATGCCAATTACTGAAAGCGGCGGTGGGTCACATTTTGCCCAAACCCCCCTGTAGTTTTCAAAATATCCCAAACATCCCAAATCCGATACCTGAGCCATATTTTGGAGCCCAATTCTGGCTCTCTGCACGTATTCGTAGTTTGAGATTCTCATTTTGCCCAAACACCCCTGCAGTTTTCAAAATTTCCCAAACATCCCAAATCCGATACCTAGAAATCCTACTAAAAATCCCCTAGAAATCATACTGGGAATCCTACTAGAAAACTACTAGAAATCTACTAGAAATTCCCATAGAAATCCCCTAGAAATTTCCTTAGAAATTCCCCCTAGGAATTCCCTACAGTTTCCCCTAGAAATCTCCTAGAATTTCCCCTGGAAATTCTCCTGGAATTTCTCCTGGAATTTCTACTAGAAATTCCCTTATAAATATTGTAAATTCCGCTAGAAATCCTACTAAAAATCCGTTAGAAATCCTACTGGGAATCAAACTAGAAAATCTACTAGAAATCCAACTATAAATCCTACTGGGAATTCCCCAAAGAAATTCCTCTAGAATTCCCGAGAAATGTTGATCTACGTATTTTACTGTTAGTTGAATATTCCTTAGCGTAATAACGCCCTAATTTGACATTAGAGGATGGGAGTGTTGGCGGCCGCTGTAACCCTGGGAGAGAAGGCTTGCCACATTTTACTGCTATTTAACGTCAAATTCCTTTGTTCCCTTTCAAATGTAACAGGAGCATGAACAGGGATGGTATACGTACCCTTGCTTGAATGTACCTTAACGCAATAACGCCCAAGTTTGACGTTAAATGTGTATGGGAGGAGGACACTGGCCTGGCCGGCCGCCACCGTGGGAGGGGAGGGAGTGAAGGAGGAGTTGCCAGATATGACTTATCGTCGCTTGCAATTTTACGTCCAATTCGTTTCCATAAGTTTAAATGTAGGCAATAAATAACACTGACGATTTATCTACCTAATTAACCCTTGACTGAATGTCCCTTGCGTAGAAACGCCAAAATTTCACGTGAGATAAGGTGGCAGGGGCTTGCTGCAATGGTGGTGTTTGGCAACATAGACCTGAACGATCGTGTGTCAAATTGAATGCTTGTTAGTTGCTTAATTAACGTTGCAACTTCATTTAAATCTCTAAACATCACAAAAGTATATTTATATAATTGATTTCAGCAATCTATGCACCCTGCAACGTATATTGAGTAATAAACTTGACAAAATCGAGTAGTATTTTATACATTATCGCAATGTCATCAGTCGTTTTGAATAATTAAGATCTTGATGGGTACTATACTTTGCACCCAGCAGTGCCGGGTGCATAAATATAGGGCAGCAACGATTAGAGCCTCCTGAACATGCTGTTCAGAGTGAAGGTGCGGTTCCGAGGAACCGACACCACATACAGCAAGATCGAGATTTTTTTTATTTTTAAGTTTACATGCAAGCATGCTTATAAATACAATAAAACAAAACAAACCCACAGACATTACAAGAAATCATAACCCACAGACATTACAAGAAATCATATACGTGCAAAAAAAAACAAAGGACATACGTACAGAAACACAAGACAAAACGCCGGCCGGAAGGGCCGACCACAAAATAACAAAATTTACAAAAAACAAATGTCAACAATAAGTACAAAAACAAATTTACAACAATGAAGACAAAACACATCGGAATACAACACAGAAGTGACTCTAAAACAGTAAAAAAAAACAGAACAAGGCTACCATCACCGTAAACACACACGGAGAGGCACCAACATGAACAAACAACAATAATAAGAATAATAACAATAATAAAAAGACAGGAATATAAAAGTATAAACAAAACATACACAGGAATATAAAAGTACAAACAAACCATACACGCCACAAGCCTGAAGGGCACTCAGCACTACACAAACAAGCGCACAAACAACAACATTAAACCAAAGAAACCACAAAACATAATAAAGGAAACATACCAACCACAACCAGACACACTCACACAGGAACCGGACACATACGCACACTGCACAAACCCCACATAATAGAAACCCACAACCACAAACCGGAGCACGCAGGGACCGGGAAACAAACCCTCCCCACCCACTCATACACCCGACCCACACCACACAACCATGCACACTAATGGCAAGAACCCACAACCCACAATACATAAAGGAATCATGGGTCAAGCAAAGCCACCTCCTCGGGAGTAAGATACTTTTCAGGGAACGACTTCCAAGGATACTTTAGTTTATAGCCCTCCCAAATCAGATACTCCTGGTCGGTGGGGCGACGACCCCCCATCCGCCGCGGACCCGGCATAAACTCTGGAATCTCCAGATCAGGCGGAAACGGCCAGTCCCGAAGTTCATGGGCGTAAGCCGCATAACGAGGCCGGGGAGTACAAGCCACGCCCTCCGACGTAGCAGACATCAATGAAGCGTGCGAGGGCTGCCGAGACGGCCACGTCTCCGGACGCGCAGGAGCAGGGGACAAGCGACGAGAAGGCAATGCCTCCACCGAGACCGCAGGAGACACTGAAGAGATGGCCGCAGAAGGAGGAGGCGGCGAAACCGTAGTCGAGGAACCGGGGACCGAGGCAGGAGTCACAGAATCACCAGAGCGAGCAGTCTTCTTCAACAGCAGCACTAGGCCACCCCGCTCACCACGGACCTCAGCAGGGGGCACCACCCCCCACGAAGAACCGGAGCCATCCGAGGCAGGCGATGCACCCGAAGCAGGAACCGCAGCCACGAGATCGGAAGTGGAGGCCGAAAGACCGTCACAGGCATTCTCTGGCAAATGCACCTCCACCGCCACCGTAGTACGCAATGCAGCCGTAGCCACCCCGCCGTCGCCTGCAGACTCACAAGCGTCGAATTCGCCAACGTCCGCCCATGCAGACGACGAACGCCTGGAACGCTTAGACATGGGCCGCACATCATCAGACCCGGAGGCCGACTCAGACACACGCTCAACACAAGCCGGGCGAACCGACGCACGCCGCAGTACTGCAGTATCCTCAACCACACGGGGCACCAGGCCAGATACATGGGGAAGCGCCGGAACCACCCCAGCACCCAGCACATCCGGAACAGACGTCGAGGGTGCAGGGACCGGGACAGATGCAACAGAGGAAGACGGGGGATTCGAACAGAGTGTCGGCCGAAGGATCCCAGAGACACTGGGCGGAGCAGGAGAAACACCAGGCGATGACACAACCTCCGGAGGAGAAGCCACCACCACAGGGGGCGCATCAGGCGACACAGGGGGCATATCCGCGGCCAGAGAATCGTCCATAGCCACAGAAACCTCCTCCACAGGAAGCGGTGGAAAATCCTCCTCACTGAAGAGGTTCACAGGCGCAGAGGCCGGCGCAGAACATCCAGCAGCCTGATGGCCCAACAGGCCACAACGATAACACGTCCGAGGCTGGCGGGCGTAAAACACACGAACTGTGTACCCCATCAGACGCACAGAGGACGGAATATCCTCCCGGAGTCTCATGCCCAGGGTGCGAATGTTCGTCCTCACACCTTTAAGTGGGCTCGAAGATACCACGTTCACCCGCACACTAACGACGGCTCCAAAACGGCCGAAGTACCACCGGAGCAGACCCTCCGGAAACTCCAACGGAGCCCCATGCACGCTGACGTAGGTGAGGGCACCACTCCGTTCAGATATGGAAACAGTGCCTGCACCATCCTGCAGAGGTAGTGTCCGCCCCTCGTATCGACGTAGAAATTCACGGTACGCCAACTCCTCTGTGAATTTAATTATCACACGACGTGCTGTCACCAGCTCGACACCGTAAATATCCATCACAGGTATATGCAGCTGCTCACACATCTGCGCAATCTCCGGGTACCCAGCCCGGCTTGAAAATTCCAAGCCCACAGACTGAGTCCTCAGTATTGGTGGGAGGGGGACCCCCATCTTGAAGTCCACGTCAGCACTGTCCGAGCAGAGACACCAAACGGCCAAAATTGTCAACAATCACCAAACCGTCGAAGCGAGCAGCGGACACGTCCACTCGCCACGACAGCCAGTCGAGCACTCCCCATACAGCAAGATCGAGATAATGAATCTACTATTATCAACCTCTGGGGTAGCACCCATCGACGTCGTTATGGACGTGAATGGGCCCCAAATTCTTTTCAGTAGTGCAGCAGCACTAGAAAGCCTATTCACCACGACAACGACCACTGCACTCGAAGCACAGGGCCTAACACTCCTGCCTCCCTACCAGTTCCTGGCAGTAAGGACTATATTCATTCACAGAGTGAGTGACATCATCGCTGAACGACCAGCTTCTGAGATCGTGAAGAGCATAAACACCCAAAACAGATCCCTCACGGCCATATCGGCCCACCTCATTCAGCAGGATGTAAACAGAAAGCCAACCCTCAAGGTCACCCTCAAGACTCCGGCAGAGGCTACTCTCGCGGCCGACAACGGCCTCAGATGCTGTGGAGTGGCCTGCACACCCCACCAGATCTCCAGGCAGCGATATTTCCACCTGCGTCAGTGCTTTCGGTGTTATCAATACACCCACTATTCACAAAAGTGCCCAAATCCGAAGCAGAAATGCAGCATCTGTGCTGGGGAACATCATCACAAGACTTGCACAGCTGCCACCAAGCGTTGTCTGCTCTGCGACGGTGACCACACAGCCGTCTCTCAAGACTGTCCCAAGCGACAAGAGGAAATCAAGCAAATGACAGAAGCCAGACCAAGAAACTCTACTCCAAGAACGAAGGAATTTAACATTCAAGAACAAGCCTTCCCAACTCCCGACAAGTGGCGCCGCGAGCGGCGCGCAACCCAACTACTGGACCAGCAACTCCCGCGCCAGCCAATCACAGCCTCAAACGACGCCTCTGCACCAATCCTCACTCACACCGCCTCCAGCCACCTCTGACAGCACTGTAGCAGCTTTGATACACTTCGCTACTGAACTCTCAGGAGGAGATCTCCGACAACGGTACAGAATACTAAATGAACTATACAAGGCAAACAATCTTCCCACGTTCGTGATTCCAGAGGCCATGTTTACTGCTGGCTCCTCTCCACCAAAGCCCGACCCCGTTCCAGAGACGCCTGTCAACCTGGACCCTACAACTCCAGATACACCAGCGACTACATCTGATATCGTGGCATTGCCGCCAACTTCTCCTGCAAGTTACACCACGTCTTCTGATGACGACTCGAACGCCTATGTTGAAATTGAAGCACAAACATCACCCCCAGCACCAGCAGCACACTCACCACCCTCAGCCCAGGAGACAGATTGTGTAGAAACTCCAGAAATGGAAACTCCGGAAATAGCAGCAGTGCGTCAACAGCGTGAAAGGAATGCAGTCGGATCGCCCGAGTTCAGACGGTTCTCCAGCCAGATGTACAACATGACGGCAGACATCATGAAGCAGGCCTACCCAGAAAACACATACAGTTTACATAACAACGTAATCTTCGAGGAATGCGATGAGTCTATACTGTCACCTGACCTCTTCAACAGTGACTACTCCGAGTACAAACATCAGATGATTACAAGAAGCATGAAGAAATAGCTAAGAAAGAAACCAACCAACTGAGGGCAGCCGCTCTCTTCCCCCTCTTTAGGGGGATGGGGACCTAATTTTGCTTGTTTTGAGATGGTGGTACCTGACGGAAGACACACTCCACACACCAAGATGAAAGAAAACCTGCCACTGCCGCCTTCCAGACCCGTCTCCCAGCCTAGCCAGATATGGGATTGATACAGCATCGACAAGCAGCTGGGTCTAGCCCTGGCACTTTTTCTCTTCAACTTCAGCATTTCCTCTCACGGACTTCTCTTCAGCTGTCCCCACTTCAAGGCTCGCCCCAATGGGCATTCTTCTCCTGTATTATCGGATCGGATCGGAATATACCTTTTCAATTTTCCCTAAGTAATTTTGCAAAGCATATCTTTATATATGTTCTCAGTTTTATATATTATGCTCTATGTTCTCTGTTCTGTTCTGGGTTCTCGATTCTCTGTTCTTTGTTGTTCTACGTTGTGTGTTCTGTTCTATTCCCTGTTCAGTTCTCTATTCAGTTCCCTGTTCACTGACAAGTTCTGTGTTCTCTTCTCTTTTATGTTCGCTGTTCTTAGTTCTCTTCTACGTTACGTTACGAGAGGAGAATAACACCATATAATAGGGACGGAAGCATGAGCAGGCATTTCCCAGTAAGAAATTAAACATATATAGATGTCAGGATTGGCAACTTTTGAATTATTATTGTTTTTTTAAGATGGATAATCATACTGGGCAAAGAATGTCTTAATATAAACACTTTGAATTATATATTTGTGAAAGTAGTGTGTTATCAAAATATTTCTCATAATATAAAGATTTTAATAGTTTTATGTAGGGTGAGGTGTGAACGTCGATTTTTATATGACTTTTGTGTTAATTATTATGATACTTCATATACCTTGCAAAAATACACTCTAAATCCTTGTATTTGCTATGGATCAGAGAGAAAGTGTCATTCTCAAGTCGACAATCGACTTCAGAATGGTCCAGGACGGACCGAAACGTCGTCGTTCCATTCACTTTCTAGTGGGTGGTTTCGTCAACATATTTCAGCCACGTTATTGTAACTCATCGCCTGCCTAAGGGAAACTGTTGCAAGGAATACCAACACTCTTTCTATGAATAAAATGCAAACTAAAAAATACGTCCGGTTGCTCAACATTTTTATTTTGTACTTGACAAATTTACATCTAACTCAATAATTCAGTCCAATAAGAGGGCGAAGCATTGTATCATCAACGTTATTTGTGTCTAGACAACCCCCACTGATGACGTCAAAAGTTAGGTAGCCAGGCTATTTTTATATAACACCTCTTATATCCTGCAATATTTAATTATCAATTTATTAATACATAAATAATTAACACTTCACATTTTTGGTAGATTAAAGTTGAAGCATAATGTTATAATCAGGGATGGTGTGCTGAACAAAGATGATTTATTAAGTGGATGGAACCTTTAGCTGATCCCGGCCTGTGATTGGCTGTTGTATTGAATGTCACCAAAGAGTTTCTACCAATGATATGCCAGCATGAGAATTCTTACTCGAGTCCAACAACCCACCTTATGGGCTGCTGTTTGGCTATTGGTAGTACATGGGCGACGCACTAGATGGCGATAGTTGTATTTTGTGTGTTGGCGTGTTGGTAGTGTACTTTGATGTCAACAGATGGCGTAAGCTGTATCTTATGGCTACTGTTGACCAGCCAGTTGGTAGTGTTCTTTTGTGCCGACAGATGGCATCGGCTGTATTATTACTTCCGAATTCCCTTTAAACACTGATCCACAACTCCCGTAGTGTCTACGGGATCAAGTTTTATACTATGCTGGTACATAGTAGGTAACTGGAGTGTTGCAATTACTTTGTTTATCTACTGTTGTTACATCATATAATCCATACTCGCCTAACCCATGGTCACTTGATGGAGCGCCGCCCTGCTCCTTATTGTCCTAATTGCATTGTCCCTCTTACGGTCGTGCATGTCCTTCTTGAATGTCCTGACTTCCAGGACGAGCGTGTGTCTTGCTTTCCGACCGTCCCTCGCGGTCACTTGTCCCTCAATAGAATTCTTGGTGACTCGGATACTTTTGATATCGTTCGCCTTATGCGTTTTTGTTCTCGTATTGGCATCCTTGGTGATATTTAGCGCCCTCTGATTATCCCGCACACTTCATGGTGCTACATAGCCTTCCCGGTTTGGTGCCTTCTTTTCATAATTACTTACATCATATAATGCATCCAAGACTTGCCAGTGTAATCTGTTGCTCCCATGCTAACTGTATGCCAACTATTAGCATTAGCCACCTATTGTCTCAAACTGTGTAATCCTTTTATACATTCTTAATGAAAATTATACAAATAAAAACACGTAAAACTTAACAAATTGTTCCTACCCCCCACAACCCAACCACGACTCCCTCCCCCCCCCCCATACATCCCCTTCCCCCCTACACCCCATTTCTAGTAAGATTTCTAGGATTTTTATTAGGATTTCAAGCATTTTTATTAGCATTTTATTAGCATTTCCAGGATTTCCATTCCCCTACCCGCCACCCCCCTCGACATCCCCCAACCCCCCCCCCCCCCTCCCATCCCCCCAACCATTCACCCCCATTCCCCCTACACCCAAATTTCTAGTAGGATTTCTAGGATTTTTATTAGGATTTCTAGCATTTTTATTAGCATTTTATTAGGATTTTATTAGTATTCCGAGGGTGTTTCTTGTTGTGGAGGACGATGTTTCTTCTTCACGTTTCCGAGCATTCCGAAACATGTTTCTTGGAAACATGTTTCCACGAAACATGTTTCCACGAAACATGTTTCCACGAAACATGTTTCCACGAAACATGTTTCCTCGAAACATGTTTCCACGAAACATGTTTCCACGAAACATGTTTCCACGAAACATGTTTCCACGAAACATGTTTCCTCGAAACATGTTTCCACGAAACATGTTTCCACGAAACATGTTTCCTCGAAACATGTTTCCACGAAACATGTTTCCACGAAACATGTTTCCACGAAACATGTTTCCACGAAACATGTTTCCTCGAAACATGTTTCCACGAAACATGTTTCCACGAAACATGTTTCCTCGAAACATGTTTCGAAACATGTTTCCACGAAACATGTTTCCACGAAACATGTTTCCTCGAAACATGTTTCCACGAAACATGTTTCCTCGAAACATGTTTCCACGAAACATGTTTCCTCGAAACATGTTTCCACGAAACATGTTTCCTCGAAACATGTTTCCACGAAACATGTTTCCTCGAAACATGTTTCCACGAAACATGTTTCCACGAAACATGTTTCCACGAAACATGTTTCCTCGAAACATGTTTCCACGAAACATGTTTCCTCGAAACATGTTTCCACGAAACATGTTTCCTCGAAACATGTTTCCACGAAACATGTTTCCTCGAAACATGTTTCCACGAAACATGTTTCCACGAAACATGTTTCCTCGAAACATGTTTCCACGAAACATGTTTCCTCGAAACATGTTTCCGAAACATGTTTCCGAAACATGTTTCCTCGAAACATGTTTCCTCGAAACATGTTTCCTTGAAACATGTTTCCATGGAAACATGTTTCGTGGAAACATGTTTCGAAACATGTTTCGTGGAAACATGTTTCGTGGAAACATGTTTCGTGGAAACATGTTTCGTGGAAACATGTTTCGTGGAAACATGTTTCGTGGAAACATGTTTCGTGGAAACATGTTTCGTGGAAACATGTTTCCTTGAAACATGTTTCGTGGAAACATGTTTCCTTGAAACATGTTTCGTGGAAACATGTTTCCTTGAAACATGTTTCGTGGAAACATGTTTCGTGGAAACATGTTTCGTGGAAACATGTTTCCTTGAAACATGTTTCGTGGAAACATGTTTCGAGGAAACATGTTTCGAGGAAACATGTTTCGGGTCATTAGTATTCGATCTGTTCAATTTGTATGGTATACTACGTTCCTGTGCTTTGTTTAGAATATTCTTAAATAAGTTATATATTGAATCCACATCGAAATCCCCTTTTACGTCACCTATCGCTGGGTTCATGTCTCGCTCCAAGACCGGCCCACACCCCATACCCAAGACTTTCCAATCTATTTGACCCAAAAAATTTCTTAGGCTATTAAAATCAGCTTTTCGAAAATCTGGCACTTTAACAGAATTTTCTCCTACAAGTCTATTCCATTATATGCTAGAATTAAAAATAAATTTTGGATAGTGCGCATTATATTTCTGCTTCCTCTTAATTGAAGCTACAACTGGGGGATGGTCGATCATCTCCACTGGGTAGGAAGTCTGTCCCAACTGCAACTTGCAGTTCCTAGCCCCTTGTTGAGCAGACAAGGAATAATCAAATCGCGACAGAAAATCAGTTCCCATTAAGATGTGACCAGGAAAATCAAGGTTCTCTACGATCGTACATGTGTGAGGCTGCAATTCCCCATCAATCTCAAAATTAACTGTACCTTGGCCTACGATCTCAATCTTTTCCCCATTGACCGCTGTTAATGTCTTTGCACAACGTTTAAGACGTGCATACTTAAAATTGCTGAAGGCTGACTTTTTGATTACAGTTGCCTGGCTTCCTGTATCAACAAAAGCTGTCAATCTTACACCTTCCACTTTCACCTCAAAAGTAGACCTACCATCACTACGAGCTTGCTTTCATGCTTTCGTACTAGTGATTTTACAATCCCTCTGTATATGTCCGCGCTTCCCGCAGGAGTAAGACCTCCGCGGATCTCTGTTGGTACCCCGCACAGGGTGGCTCGAACTTGCAGCTGTGGGCTGCTTCCCGCCTGATGAACCCGCGCTACAGTTACTCAGCTTGTCCCGCCCGCCTTTACTTAACGCCTCTACGTATGGGGACGACTGAGCGCCCGATGTCCCTGTGTGCGTCTGCCTGTCTAGGGCTGTGGCGGCCTGTTGGACTAGGTCTTTTATAACTCACAAACGCTCCCTCCGCAAATAAAAACGGCCCCATAGCAGAAGGTAACGTTTTGCAGAAAAATTGTTTGTCTAATCGCTCTGCCTGACTCGAATCTAACCCCAGTTCCGTAGTGAGGTCTGATGATGATTAAGATTAAGCCATCCAAGAGGTGGCACGGGCATGAATAGCCCGTTAGTGGTGGCCCTTTTGAGCCATTACCAGTATCAAAAGATGATACTGGAGATCTGTGGAGGCGCAACTGCACCCTGCGTGACGGGAGATGTCTCACGGACCAAATGGTGACCAAATGGTCATAGTGAGGTCGTCAACCCTGCTCTTTAATAGTGTCCCGAAATCCTTGACAGTGCTGCGGTCATCCCTCTTAAGTGACTGCAGATAAAAATGAGCCTAATCTTCTGACACCTTTTCCTTGAATCTGTTCCTAATCGCTTGGACAAACTGTGGCCAAGTCGTCAGGTGCTGAAACTCTGTCAATCTCGCCAGTGGACCGGCTATGTCCACGCAAGCCCCCATAGCGAGAGTAATTTTCAAACTATCCTCTGGATGTTCGATGCCTCCAGCATCGAGCTAATCTGACAAAGCCAGTCTTCCACTCGGCGGTTGCGTTCCACCTTAATAAGCGGCAACTCCGTTCCTCTGAGTGTCGGCAGAATCAACCTGGGAATCAGACTCATAATTCCCGGTTTGTATGACGCGGGGCTACTGGAAGTGGGTGGGCCCTGGGGTTGGGAACTGGGTTGTGGTTGGGGTTCGGGTTGAGGTGTGGTGTGGGCGGCCTCGGGTTGGGGTGTGGATGGAGGTTGGGGTTGAGGTATGGTGTGGGTGGCCTGGGGTTGGGAAAAAGGTAGGGGTATGGCTTGGGTGGCCTCGGGTTGGGGTGTGGATGGAGGTTGGGGTTGAGGTATGGTGTGGGTGGCCTGAGGTTGGAATGGGTATGGGGTAGCCTGGGATTGAAATGAGTATGGGGTGGCCTGAGGTAGGAATGGATAAGGGGTGGCCTGGGGTTGGGGGAAAGGTTGGTATAGGAATGGAGGTTGGGGTTGGTATAGGAAATGAGGTTGGGGTGGGTATAGGAATTGAGGATGGGGTGGGTATAGAGGGTGGGGTTGAGGTTGTTGTAGTGATGGGTGAGGTGTACCCAGGTGTTGTGGTATTGTTGTTCTGTGAGGTAATTCCTGCTGTTGGTGTGGCGTCGATGTTATGTGTGGGGGAACCCAAGACGGCTCCCACCACTCTTGGGAGGAATCCTCGCGAGACTCCCCACTCATGTAAATAATTGTATCTGTACTGGCACGGAAAGATACCCTCGGCTGCCCAGTCCCATGCAGAACCTGTGACCCCGTCGCCTCAGTCCCACTGACCCCACCTGTGACGTCAGCTGAGCTACCTGAGCGGTCCCCAGTGGTGTCGGAAGAGGTGCTATCCTCCACAGTCTACACTTCCACTCCCACTGGTCCCCACTGACTGGTCATTGTCTGGGTTAAGCATGTCCTGTGATTGCTGGTGTGCCATGTCTCTTGTAGCTACCCTTCAATACACACTCGACCCGGACTCACTACAACCGTGAACTTACACAAATAAAACAACTCTTTTTCCAAGAGAAAACTAACTAAATTCCCAAAGTTGGAAATACAACGATTAATCGAGAGAATCCCTGAAGTGAATTCGATGAATGAGCGTCTGCCCCGCACTCGTGCCTGACCTTGAAATAACCCGCAGTTTTATTACTGAAACCTAAGTCCTTTACGTTAAGAAAATTAAAGAATCTAATTTATATAAAACAATTTAAAATGATAAAATAACTAACGCACAACACTCGTGATGGATTAATAAAGAATATTTACTGTACTTGAATACTAAACGTACTTGAAGTGAACAGCGTGGCCACTGATGACTGATGGAGCGGGACCAGCTGCGCTGAAAAAAAACTAAGTCCCGCGCTTTTTCGCTTAAACGCTGAAAAATCAAAATTTTTGTTCTGAAGGAAAATAACTAGTTTTACGTTACTAAACAGCTCTAGCGGTTAATATAGACTCCCAGGATATATATGTGCTTGCCAAAATTTGAATTTTCACCAAAAACTGCGTTTTTACTCAATGCTGGACTCTGCCATTTTTTCTGACTGAGAAAAACTATCATCCCAAGTATCGCAAACTCCCTTAATTCACAAAAATGGGTTTTCGTTCCCAGATATAAATACGCTGTTCTTGAATATTGACGCTGTATACAAAACAATAGTGACACATCGGGCGGTTTCCACACATTAATTCGAATTTTCGTCAAAATCCGAGGTTTTCACCTCAAGTGGACTCTTAACAAAATTACAACACGATTTTCTCGAAAAATAACTAAATTCGGCAAAAATGTAATTATCACTGTTTAATGCTTAAGAACAGGATTACGTCCCTTGCGCGCACTAGAGGGTAATACTGGCCCCAGAATATACACGAAACATGAGAATTCGAATTTTCGCCAAAATGTACGATTCTAGCCGAAGCTGGACTTAGAAAAGTTTTCCACCTACGTTTCTACAAAAAAAATCTAAGTCTAAAATGCACAATTCACAAGTCTTACTGGTAAAAACTAGAAAAAATATTACTCGCATCGACTGGAGAATCCTAATTACGCCCAGATCATATACCTGACCCACGAATACAAATTAATTACAGTTAACGACTTTCCGACGTTGACTTAGCCGTAAACTTATCCCAAAATACTTAGAAATATTTCCACGAGTTCTATCAAGCACTCACACGAAAATTACTATCCCTTAACAAACTCCTTCACTTAACTATCGTGACCGACCTATAGCCCTAAGTCCAGAGGATTAAGTTGACCAGACCACACACTAGAAGTTGAAGGGACGACGGCGTTTCGGTCCGTCCTGGACCATTCTCAAGTCGCTTGTGATGAGGTAGAGAACGGGTAATAAATAGGCAAGAGAGAGGTGAGGAGGAAAGTAAGGTGTAGAGAATAGTAGTAATAATGAGAACTGCAGAAGGCCTATTGGCCCATACGAGGCAGCTCCCATTATAACCACCGAAGGAAAAGTAATAGGAATAAGAAGAGGATAGCAACATACTTCAGCCACGTTATTGTGACTCATCGCCTGCATCCAGAGGATTAACTACGCTCTAGAAACAACGCCTCTGACTTAGACTAATACAACAAGGAACAGCAAAACTTAATGTACGCACTTAGCCTAATATACAAAAAAATACTAACACGTAGGAAAATCTTTAACAGGGGATTGAATTTAGGGGAAAAAAAGTTAATCTCTAGAACAGCGCAATGAAAAGGAATTACTTTACAAAAATTTAATTATACTTAATTCAAAGATACACTCGACTTAATCCTATAATTGCTCCTACCGGCTCGCTGTACCGGGCCTAGCCTAGGGGTCTCGACCGTCTAGATTCTAACAGAGCGACACGCAGCTTTCAGTAACAATTAAGACTAATGGCGACTCAACCTCGACTAAGTGTGCGATCACTTAGTCGTTGAATCGTTGCTAGGTAGGTTACTAGTCCGTCCCTCGGAGGCTGCAACGCCCTTCACGGATTTACGTTTTTCTTAGCGTTTTGGGTCGTCTAACAACGCCCTCGGACCTATCCTGGCGTCCCACAGATAAATTCGCCCAGACAGTCCACAAGGAACTGCTGTTGAGAGTATGGTGGCTCCCAACACCTCTGAATGGGTCGAGTATGGTACCCAGTCCAATCAACTCGGAGCGGTCTCCTTAGCCAATGAAACTGAACAGAATTACTTACTAACTAATCCTTAATCGTATCAGCTCGCATGAACCCAAGATTCGCCAATCCCCACTCAACCGCACTGTTGTGAGGCGCACGACTAATCCTGGCCCGCGGCTGTGGCTGTCTGCCCTACCATCTACGCACGTGTCCGAATGGCTAGACGTGTGAGCCTTTCAACAATTCAAACAAAATTGTTGAAACCACCGCTGTGCACCATTGTAACACGGGGGGGGGGGTTCTGATATCTCCTTTCTTTCTTCCCTTTTCTCTCTGTACCCGTATTCTTTACTTTCGTTCTCTATACCAGGGGGTATACTACAAAGTGGAGGGGGGGGGGCAAAATGTAACCCACTGCCGCTTTCAGTAATTGGCCTATTATCGGTGTAAAAAGTCGGAATTTCAGACTGCGAATAGGTGCAGAGAGCCAGAATTTTGCTCCAAATTATGGCTCAGGTATCGAATTGGGGATGTTTGGGATATTTAGAAAACTGGTGGGGGGTTTGGGCAAAATGTGACCCACTGCCGCTTTCAGCAATTGGCCTATTTTCGTTATAAAAGTCGGAATTTCAAACTGCGAATAGGTGCAGAGAGCTAGAATTTGGCTCCAAAATATGGCTCAGGTAATTTCTGGTAGGATTTGAAAGGGAATTTCTAATAGGATTTATTGGTTAATTTCTAGTAGGATTTCTTTGGGGAATTTCTAGTAGGATTTCTAGGGGAATTTTTAGTAGGATTTCTAGGGGAATTTATTGTAGGATTTGTAGATAAATTTCTAGTACGATTTATAGCGGAATTTTTAGTAGAAAATCTTCCACTGTACTTGTATGTACAATAGTTTGTATTGTACTCTGCATTGTACTTCACTTTCCTGTAATGTATTGTACTGTACTGGTCTGCACTATGCTGTGCTATACTCTACTATACTTTACTGTAATGTACTGCACCTTGTACTGAAATGTACTGTATTGTATCCTGTAGTGTAGCCTGTACTGCACTGTCCTATACTGTATTGTACTATACTGTAGTGAACGGTTATCTTGAGGTTATCTTGAGATGATTTCGGGGCTTTAGTGTCCCCGCGGCCCGGTCCTCGACCAGGCCTAAACCCCCAGGAAGCAGCCCATGACAGCTGACTAACACCCAGGTACCTATTTTACTGCTAGGTAACAGGGGCATAGGGTGAAAGAAACTCTGCCCATTGTTTCTCGCCGGCGCCTGGGATCGAACTCAGGACCACAGGATCACAAGTCCAGCGTGCTGTCCGCTCGGGCGACCAGCTCCCTGAGCCGGTCGTACAGTACAGTACCGACCGACGGTACTGTACTGTATTGTAGGGTAGTGTACTATAATGTTCTGTAATGCAATGTACTGTACGGTACTGTATCTAACCTTACCTAGCTTACCCTAGCCTAGTCCAGTCTAGCGTAGGTTGCTTACCTTAGCTTAACATAGCATAATATAGCGTCATTCTCTAAAAAAACAACTCACAAGAGTTCAAATGATCGAAGTGTAACGCACAATATCTTTATTAATCCAAATGACTGATAATTTTGCATAAATGTGTAAAACACTATTTGATTGCATGCTAAATATTCGTTATTACTAGTGGTAGTGTGCATCTATGACTTAAATTACGTATATAAATATACATTGGTGTTGTTTAGAGAGGGAAATGACCGGTTGGAAAGGTAATAATCCAATACCAATGGTCATTAGTGATACTAGCGTCAGTTGGCATACATTGCCATTGCAGCAATCTCCTCCCTCCCCATCTTACGTGAAATTTGTGCTTATTACGCCTTGTTATATTCAAGAAACAGTTATTTAAGTAGAAACAATTATAATGGTGATGCCGTTTGTATATTTGAAAGGCAAGTATCGAACTGTGAGTGTACAGTACTGTACTGTTGTGTCCTATAGTGTACTGTTTATGCTCTGTAGTGCATTGTACTGTACTGTTTATCCTCTGTAGTGCATTGTACTGTACTGTTTATCCTCTGTAGTGCATTGTACTGTAGTGTTTTGTACTGCACTGTACCGTACTGTATTATACTGTACTGCATTATACTGCACCATATTGTAGTGTACCATACTGTACTGTACGGTACTGTACTTTTGTGTAGTATAAAGTACTGTACTGGCATGCCCTGTACGGTTCTGTACTGCAATGTACGGTACTGTACTTTTGTGTAGTATACAGTACTGTACTGGAGTGTCCTGTACGGTTCTGTAGTTCACTGTACGGTACTGTACTATGCAATAATGTAGTGTACTGTACTGCACTATACAATACTGTGCGGCAGTGTTCAGTAGAGTACAGTACTGTAGTATACTGTACTGTAGCATCTATTATACTGTACTGTACCGTGTAGTGTACTGTACGTAATTGTATTGTACTGTAATCTACTGTACTTTACGTTACTGGACTATATTTTATTGTAGTGCATTGTACTGTACTGAAGTGTATCCTGTACTGTAAAATACTGTATTGTATATGACTGTACTGTATATCACTGTACTGTACGGTATTGTAGTGTACTGTACCCTGTACTTAAGTATACTGTACAATATTAGACTGTACGGTACTGTAGTGTATTGTACTGTACTCTTTTGTATTGAACTGTATTGTACTGGACTGTAGTGAAATGTATCTTGTACAATACTATAGTGTACTATACTCTTGTATATTATAGTGTACAGTACTTGACTGTAGTGTATTATATTTTACAATAGTACCTGTACCGTACATTAATGTACTGTAGTGTTGTACTGTACTGTACTGTACTGTACTGTACTGTACTGTACTGTATTGTACTGTACTGTACTGTACCCTTGACTGTAGTGTACGGTTTTGTTGTGTACGGTACTGTACAATACTGTACTGTATCCTGTACTGTACTGTAGAGTATTGTACGGCACTGTACCTTGAAGTGTACTGTAGTGTTATGTAGAGTACTGTACGCCGCTTGACTGTAGTGTACTGTATTATACGGTACTGTACTGTTCTGTATTGTACTGCAGAGTACTGTGCCCTTGGCTGTTCTGTATGGTACGGTACTGTAATGTATTGTAATGTATAGTAGTTTAGTGTATTGTACCGTACGGAAGTGTACTGTACGGTACTGTACTATACTATACTGTACTGTGTTGTACTGTACTTACAGCTTGAATAAGTATTCATATTATTTAATCATTATAATAATAGTTATTTAATAATAAGTAATCCAAAGTCATCATTTGTGAGTGTAAAGTCAAACATTGTTTTTCATACATTTGGTATATGTATGTTTCAGATACATTGAGTATACATTTGGGTGTATATATTTCATGTTCAATAAATAATTGTCATGAATTACTAGAGTATCCAATTATGTCGAGCCGACCAATGAGAGTAGAGCTTGCGAGAATGTGACGTCAATTGAAAACTCGAAACGTGATTGGCTGTAGAGTCCACTTGGTGGGTGAGGATCAACGGAACGTTATTTTGACCCTAGTATTGGCATAGTTGTGGTGTACAAGTTAGTGTTAGGGCGTGTTGTTACTCTGAGCTGGTACCCCGTTACCCTTTGGGGTCGCTAGGGCTGACACACCCCCTAGCTTACACTCTTTGTACACCTTCAAAACGCCAATATATAGGGTCAAAAAATAAATATTTTACAGTTTCCGTATATACCCTCTTGGGGGAGGATATATATATATACGCAGATATTTTAGTCCTGACCCATAATCAGTACTAAAATATATTTCATAAATATGTATTTAATTTTAATGTATTTTTTTTCAGAGGTATTGTTAGTCAATGAGGTAATGTTGGGAAGATGAGGCATCGCGTGACAAGAGCCGACTGGTGATGTAGGAATGTGCAGGAGAGACTAACGTTGTCATGGGACGAGTGGTGGAGCGATGATTCAATCGAGACGGTACCAAGCAGAAGCTGGTGACATGTTCTGGTTGGGCTAGATGTGCTACTAGAGTTAGCAGATATGATGGAGCTATGAGTTTAAGGCAAGTATTTACTTATTTCCATGCCTCTTAACTTAAACTAGGTCATATTTTATTAGGATACTGTATTAAAGTCACTGAAGTGGTTAATAGTATTAGCTGCTGAGAGGGTGTCGACCCACAAGTAACAGCTCGAAAACCCGTTGACTATGCAGGTGGGATGTATGCCTTCAAAAATGGCATTTGAAATGAGCAGCTACATCAAATAGTTTACTGCAAGTACTTACAGGTTCCAAATAAAGGTATGCTTTAATATTTATATTTGTAGCATCAGGTAACTGTTGCCTTGTTGCAGGTAATACCGGACAGATTGGCTGGACCCCTGAGCTGTGTGGAAGAACAGGAGGAGACGCTTCAACTTCACTATTCGTGAAGACTTGCCAGTAAGTGTCTGACGTCTTTCAGAATGTTCGTGGGGATAGGTTGTAGGTTCGGCGAAGTTACTACTGTCTAAAGGTGAGCGTGTTAATTGTTGCGTTTTCAATGTCACGTTGAGGCGGCCGAGAGAAGTTATCATAACTTCAGTGTTGTCGAAGTTGAATGTGACAGGAAGCTAGTTTGGCAGTTTTTACCGTTTGTTCTGAACGATTTATTAATGAAGTGAAAATAAGTTAGTTTTGGGGATATAAGCATTTTCTAAGGTAACCAACGATGACGTTTAATTTGTTAACAAGTAATTATTTAGTGAGTGTTCCATGTTGCAGGGAGAAGTGCCTGCAATAACACAAAGTAGGAAGTAATATTATTGTCGCTGGGAAACGCTAAATTGAATACACCGGATGAGTAGGCATTAAGATTCATGTAAATACCGCGAAAGCCTCATAATGGAAGGACGTTAACTGATCAACCGTACCTTACATAGGTGTTAAAGCAAGTAGTTAATAACAATGTGGTCACTAAAGCAAGTGTATCGGGGCCTAACGCAGTCGTGTATATTGAAGTGTCACCCAGTCGAGGTCCAGCTAAGTAAATTTACGTGATGACAATAGGCCGTGGTGGAGGGGAGTTACTGGCAATTAAGTTAAGGCAGTAAATTGGCGGCATGCCATAGGTAAGTGTCTGGGGGTTGTGGAATAAGGCAGTTGGAGGGGGGATGTTATCAGGTGGACATTGATGTACTGAAATAACTGGCAGTTTGACCACTACTAGAGCCATATCTGGGCGTTCATAGCGAGGGGTTAGTTTTCAATGAAAAAAGCCTTAACCTGTGAGTCAGTGGTGTAAAAGTTTTATAAAACTGTTCGCGCGTTTTTAAAATTGGTTGATAGTGCTGTTGTCCCCCCCCCCCCCCCCAAGCATTTAATGGCGACTTTAAAGTGGTCTGGTTACCAGAGTACATAATTTGACGTATGAGAGTGGGGGGGGGGGGACGTTGAAAATCCGTTGCCTCTGTGTCCTCGTCGAGTGACGTAGACATTTGGCTACGTTTACAAGGTACGAAAGAATGTTATATTTTGTTGTAAATGTTTATTGTAGTGCAGAGTGTCATTGAGCATATAGTTTGATGGTTATTAGATATCTAGTTGGTTTCGATTAGTTATTAAAGTGTAGTATATAATAATGTAAAATAAAAAACAATGGGAGGGGAAGACTCTCCTAAAGGCGCGTCGTTACTGTGCTCATAGAGGACAGTAGATGTGTGATGAAGGAATGGGAAATATATAGTTGATGTAGAAAAATGATTGGACAATAATAAATGAATACTTTGATTCCCTAAAACCAAGTAAATAATCCATGATTTCGGTATTGTAGCGAAAAAAATAAGTAAAATTTGTATATGCAAATAATATATGAAATAGGTATTGTATGTAATATTTAAAATATCAATATTTTGATCTCCTCCCTCTTGATTTTGCGCCTCTTGATGATTTCTCACTCCATCGACATCTCGTTGATTCCGTGGATGCCTCTGTTACTTTCAACCCCACTCGTCTCGGTACACGTGTGGTTGCTGCTCCTTCTCAGGATGCTGCTTCCCGCTTGGCTGCCTTATCCTGCCTTGGCGAGACCCCTGTTTGGGTCTCAAAGAACGCTCAGTTGAATGCCAGTGTTGGCACTACTCTGCTCCCGCCCCATGTTGCGACCGGTGTTCGGGATCTGCGAGACTGCCACGACGATATTCGACATATCCTTGCTGCCCAGGGCCATTCTATTCTCCAAGTGGACACGTTTACTCGTCCCCCGCGTGGTAGTCGCCGTCAACCCCTTCGGGTTGTGAAGATTACCTTTGATGGTAGGAGCCTTCCACCCTCCGTTATTCTTGCTGGTGCCAGGTGCTCTGTCCAGGAGTACATTCCTTCTCCTCGGCTCTGTAACAAGTGCTGGAGGTTTGGGCATGGTGCCCTCAGCGGCTCTGGGATTCTCTCTCTCTGTCCTTTGTGTGGTGGCGAAGGTCACTAAATCAGAGTGCACTTTTCCATTTATCCCCCCCCCCCCCGAGTGTCCCACTTTGTCTTCCTGATTTGAAACACCTCTTGGGCTCCTTGCCGGAGCCTGTGCTCCTGCTGGGTGACTTCAATTGTTGTCATTCTCTTTGGGGTGATGTTCTGACGAATACCCGAGGTCGCCTTCTTGAGCCATTTCTCTCTTCTTCCCCGTCTCTTCTGAATTCTGGTGAGCCCACTCATTTGGACTCTGGGACTCGCACCCTTTGCTGTCTTGATCTTTCTCTCTGCTCTTCCTCTCTTTACTTAGATTTCACGTGGCAGGTTCTGGATTACCTCCATGGCAGTGATCATTTCCCCATCCTTGTGTCCTTTTTCTCTTATCGCCCTTCCCTCTCTTTGCCTAGGTGGCAGTTTGCTCAAGCGGACTGGGACCTATTTACCCTCAGTGCTGTTCTCTCTGACCTTTCCCTTCTGCCTCTCCCTCGCGCTCTCCTCCTTTTTCATGACATTGTCATCGACGCTGCCCTCCGCTCTATTCCTCGCTCTTCCTCTCGGGGTCCACGGAAGTGCGTTCCCTGGTGGAATGCGGACTGTCCGCTGTAAGCGTGCAGCGTGTAAGAGGCACCGCCGTGGGCAGAAGTCAGAATCTTTTCTTTCGGAAAGCGAGTGCGGTGGCCCGTAGGGCCATCCGTACGGCTAAACGTGAATGTTTGGCTTCTCATGTCTCTACAATCACGTCTGAAACTCCCCTGCCACAGATATGGAAGCGTATCCGCAAGATAGCGGGTAAGTTCATTCCCGATGTTTCCCCGGTCGTTCACCTCCGTGGTACTCTTGTGGCGGACCCGTTGCAGGTTGCTACTGAACTGGGTTCCCACTTTTCTTCTGTTAGCTGTGGTCTTCATCTTCCCCAATCTTTCCTTCTTCGTAAACCTGTCCTTGAGTCTCGTCCTTTAGATTTTTGCACTCGTCTTCGACTTTCCTATAATGATCCCTTCTCTCTATGTGAAGTTCGTTCTGCCTGGCCCTCTGCGGTTCTACGGCGGCGGGCTCCGATGGTATCCATTATGAGATGCTTCGCCATCTCCCTCCGTGCTCGTCTGAGTATTTACCGAGTCTGTATAATCGGATCTGGGAGTCGTCGTCAGTTCCTGAGGACTGGCTCGATGCCGTTGTCCTCCCTGTTCGCAAACCAGGGTCTCTGGGAACTTCCCCTAAGGACTTTTGCCCTATTGCCCTCACAAGTTGTTTGTAAACTCTTTGAACGTATGGTTAACGTTCGTGTGATGTGGTTCCTGGAACACCATCACCTCCTCTCCCCTTCTCAATTTGGTTTCCGCGAGTGGCGCAGCACGACAGATGTTCTGGTGAATTTGGAGGTCTATATTCGTAGTGCTTTTGCTGCGAGGACCTCCGTTGTTGCCGTCCTTTTTGACCTAGAAAAGGCTTACGACACCACCTAGCGATATCATGTTCTATCCCAACTTCATTGTTCTGGCCTTCGTGGTCATCTCCCTCTCTTTCTCCGCAGCTTCCTCTCTCGTCGTGCCTTTCGGGGGCGCCTTGGTACCGCTCTGTCTGCCTCTTTTCAGCAATACGAAGGTGTGCCCCAGGGTAGTGTTCTGAGCACTACTCTCTTTCTGGTTGCCCTCAATGGTTTTCTTTCCTCTCTTCCTTGAGGTGTCTTCTCCGCTCTCTGTCGATGATCTTACCCTTTGCTGTCAGGGTGGTGATTCGCCTCTCCTTCAACGCCGGCTTCAACTTGGGATTGCTGCCGTGTCGTCTTGGGCCACCGATCATGGCTTAAAGTTCTCTACTTCTAAGACTTGTGCCATGTCTTTTACTCGGAAACGGGTCGTTCTTCGTCCCTCTTTGTCACTTTATGGTCACCCCATTGAGTACAAAGATTCCGCGAAGCTTTTGGGGTTATTCCTTGACACTCGTTTGTCTTGGTCTCCCCATGTCTCTTACCTCCCTGTTGAGTGCTCTAAGGCCCTTACCCTCCTTAGAGTATTGTCCCATACTACTTTGGGAGCTGATAGGCGCGCTCTCCTTGCTTTGCATTCCTCTCTCGTCCTGTGTACGCTGGATTATGGTTGCCCTGCTTACTCGTCTGCTTCTCCTTCTACTCTTCGCCGTCTTGATGCTTTGCACCATACTGGGCTGCGCCTCAGTTCTGGTGGCTTTCGTTCGACTCCCGTCCTTAGCCTGTATGTTGACACTGGCTTCCTGTCTCTCCAGGACCGCCGTGATCGCTACTGTCTTCGCTATCTTGCGGGGTCCTTACAACATGCTTCCTCTCGCCTGTGTCGTGCTTTAAGTTTTGCCCCTCCTGCGGTTCCTGTTAGTCTTCACCACCTCCCTTTTTCTGTCCGGTTATCTCGCTTACAGGATTCTGTTTCCGTTCGTGTTTCTAATGTTTCTCCTCGTGTTCCTTCTTTGCCCCCGTGGAGAGTCCCCCTTCCGCAGTTTTGTACATCCTTGACCCGCGTCACTAAAGCTTTTACCCCTCCTACGGTTCTAAAACGCCTTTTCCTTGAACACTTTTCTTGTCACTCCCGCTCCGTTTCTGTCATCACCGATGGGTCTAAGTCTGCGGACGGTGTTGGCTACTCTGTTGTTTTTCCTGATCGCACTTGTGTCGCTTACCTCCGGAGAGTAGCATCTTTACAGCAGAATTTTATGCTGTTCGTCTCGTGGTTTCCCGGTGTCAATCCTCGTTTGTGGTGGTAGATGACTCTCGTAATGCCCTCATGGCGTTATGGTTCTTTACTCCGGTCCACCCGGTGGTTGTCGAGATTCAACAATGGCTGTTTCTTATCTCCAGTAAATATAAGTCTGTTGCATTTTGCTGGGTTCCCAGGCATGTTGGCGTCTCTTTAAATGAGCGTGCGGATGCTGTTGGTAAGGAAGCTATCCGCGCTTGTCCCATCTCCCGTAAAAGTAATCGTTAATCGGACTTTTACGCAGTTATTCATGCCTCCATGCTTGCCCGCTGGCAGAGTTGTTGGTAACAAACTGCATACTCTTAAGTCGTGTGTCCCAGTGGCCTTCCTCGTGCCACCGGCGGTGGGTAAATGGCTGTGGGTAGGTTACGTATTGGCCATACCCGTTTAACTGTGGGTGAGTTAATGGAGCGCCGCTCTGCTTATTATTGTCCACATTGCATTGTCCCTCATATCCTGAGTTGCAGGAGGAGCGTGTGTGTTGTTTCAGACAGTCCTCCGCGGTCGCTTATCCCTCGATAGAATTTTTGTGGACTGATAGTTTTGATATCGTTCGCCTCGTGCGTTTCTGTTCTGGTATTGGGATCATTGGTGATGTTTAGCGCCCTCTGATTATGGCGCACATTTGGTGGTGCTACATAGCCTTCCCGGTTTGGTGCGTTCCATTGATAAGCAAGTCATTAAATATTATCTCGTGAAACAGTGTTGCCATGATAGACGACCCAAAATGTGTGGGTGGTGAAAGAATGGAGGCGTGAAGTTTTGTAAAAGGTTTGAAATGAATGTTATGGAAGGTGTAGAGTAATTATATGTTGAGCGACTTAGTATGTGGGGTTGTAAAAGACCTATTGTTGTACACAAGGAAAGGCGAATTAATCGTTGCGTGGTTATATAATTGAATGTTAGAAAAGTAGAATTGATATTGTGCAATCCATTGGTGGTGTTGTAAGGACGTAATTACGAAAGATGTACTGAGATCATGTTCTTGTTTCAGATTGAGGTACTGAGGACGAAGTGTGCATGTAGCAGGGGCTATGGTGAGGCCGTAACTTGATATGATCTATCAAGACTTGATTAGAATCTTCCCATGGAGTACCTGTCTAAAGATAAATATTGAAAGATTACGAGTGAAAGAAATGAGCATGTAACCGGGAGAGGTTGAAGGAAGTAATAGAACCAGAAATGGATAGTATCTGTAGACCTACGACTCTCCTCTTCACAGAGTGATCAGTTGATGAAGAAAAATGTTGTGCTGGGGCAGGAGTTTACAGTACCAAGCATGGAGCTTACTGGGGCATGAATAGTGGGTGCTAAACTTTGCCAAAAGATTTATATGCCCTGAAGGAGGGAATAAATTACATAAAATATAATAGACATGTCATGATTGATAGAGTAAATGATGGTTCCAGACATTGTTATCCAGTCAGCAGAGAGAGAATATACAAATCCTCACCGGAAATGGACATATAGGAAAAAGCCATAATCGAGGGTGTCAATCACCGTATATTGGATACCCAGTCACATTTGAATAGATGGTAATGAAAAGGGAGACTCGCTAGCAAAAACTGTCACTGCTCTACAGGTTCAAATACCTTCAAGTTTCTCACATATAAAGGATGAAATGAAGAAAATATTGTCAAGTATGAAACGTCGCCACAGAGGCAAAGTAGTGGAAGGAAGATCCACTGGGATATGTTACGAAAAAGGCACTGGTTATTCGTCTTTGAAGCGTGGCAAAAAGATATCCATAGACATTGCAGTAGCCATACACATTTGCCTACAATTGCTGCTGGGAGGTAATGAAGCCAATAGTTAGTGTCACATCTGTGAAATAGGAGAGGAGGTGGGACTATCGCACTACTTACTGGAATGTGAAGGTTACCTTGCCTTCCCGGTTTGTTGCCTTCTTTTGAGAATTAGTTAGTTGAATGTGAAGGTACTGAAGCCCTGCACATGGAACTCAACATTAATGTAACAACAGGCGCTGCATATTCCACCGCGACTACAATGATAAGGCATTGATGAATGTGACTCATTAGTGAGCATTCTGCGTGTACATCCGGCACGAAGATAATAAAAAAAAAAAAGTGCACTAAAACAGAAGCTATAAATAATAAGGGGAAAAGAAATCGCCTCCTCCATTTGAAACTTGGACGCAAATATCACCAAGAAGGTTATCATGTATAAGTAAAGAGACATGTTACCCGAGAAAGCATAAGTAGCATAGTGTAGAGGTGATGCAGAGTTTGGTGTGGGACAAGAGTAAAATAAGTGTTCCCAAAATGAGTTAAATGTAAGCCGCATAATTGGAAATATGTAGTAGATATGACTAATGATTTGTAAATATTTATGTATAATTAAATGGTACTTTGAAATATGTTGTTAATAATTGAGTTTACCTGAAAAGATAAACAGAACGTAACCGTGTTAAAAAGAAAAGCGAGTATAGTAAAGTTAACTTTAATTAAATATTTGAATCACAGGGTTCTCACTTCAGAAACGAATGTATGGGGAAAATAAATGTAAGAGCTCCATAATTAGACAGACATACTGTGTCAAGACATTTCCAGAGTATCGTACATAGTGTATGAAAACATACTGTGAATTAGGAAGATGGGTTGCAGCAGTAATATATGCATGACGGACGTACCTTAGATGTAAGGTGGTGTCTAAAGATAGTTTGATATGTTGATATATAAAGGCGTGGATAGGCTCCCCGGCTTTGTACGTTATTTTGATAATGACGTAAGTAGTTGAAATGTCATTGGGCGGGAAATTTAATAATGGTGGGTAGTGTGACGGATGGGTTGAATGTTGCAATTGGCAGAATGTCAAGGTGACGTAATTCCTTTGTTTGTAAAAGGTATGAAACAATTGTCATGTCGTCTGCTAGAAGTGGTTAGGAGTATTGTTTGGAAAAAAATAGTGTAGTAGGTAATAAAATTGAGTTTCGTAATCATTGTGTGATCAGTTGGCCTTCCCAGAAAATGTTGTAATATTTCCGTCCGTTATAACGTTACTATTCAATATTGCAAAGCAAAGAACACTGTTCAAAAATGAATATGATTTTAATAAATGGCATTGGAAAATAGTAGAATCATGGTATTGAAGAATAGTAATATTAATTAGTATTCGCTGTTTAAAACTGTTCAAAAGTGACTACTCTTGTGTGCAAAATTGAATAATCCTATTAAATCTTTAGTATTGTATTCAACAGTATTAAATACTGTTTTGTTTGTTTCTCCTTACGATTAAATAGTAATCAATAATATTGAAAATAGTAATCAATATTGAATACTATTCAATATTGAATACTATTCAATATTCATTAGTATTCAATGAATAGTATTGAATATTAATGAATATTGAATAATATTCACTAGTATTGAATAGTATTCAGTATTGAATAATATTCAATACTATTTAATATTAATCAATATTGAATACTATTCAATATTATTCAATACTATGGAATATTATTAAATATTGAATAATCAATATGAATATTCAATAGTATTAAATATCTTCAATACTATGGAATAGTATTCAATATTGAATAGTATTCATTCAATATTGAATAGTATTCATCAATATTGAATAGTATTCAATGAATATTGAAAGTATTCATTCATATTGAATAGAATTCATTAATATTGAATAGTAGTCATTAATATTGATAGATTCATTCAATATTGAATAGGTATTCATTGAATATTGAATAGTATTTCATTCAATATTGAATAGTATTCATTCAATATTGAAATAAGTATTATTCAATATTGAATAGTATTCATTCAATATTGAATAGTATTCATTCAATATTGAATAGTATTCATTCAATATTGAATAGTATCATTAATATTAGATAGTATCATTCAATATTGAATAGTATTCATTCAATATGAATAGGTATTCATTCAATATTGAATAGTATTCATTCAATATTGAATAGTATTCCTTCAATATTGAATAGTATTCATTCAATATTGAATAGTATTCATTCAATATTGAATAGTATTATTCAATATTGAATAGTATTCATTCAATATTGAATAGTATTCATCAATATTGAATAGTATTCAATTAATATTGAATAGTATTCATTCATATTGAATAGTATATTCAATATTGAATAGTATCATTCAATATTGAATAGTATTCATTCAATATTGAATAGTATCATTCAATATTGAATAGTATTCATTCAATATTGAATAGTATTCTCAATATGAAAGTATTCATTCAATATTGAATAGTATTCATTCATATTGAATAGTATTCATTCAATATTGAATAGTATTCATTCAATATTGAATAGTATTCATTCAATATTGA
>WNGS01052098.1:39398-59452 GCA_020271785.1 Procambarus virginalis
GTCTTCTATTTGACTAGTATTCAATATTGAAATATTTCAATATTGAATAGTATTGCAGATATTTAGAAGTAGTTTCATCATTTAAATGTAGTCAATAATATGAAATACATATTCAAAATAATTGTATAGTAATTCAATTTTTAATTGTATTCAATATTGATTTTAGTATTCAATATTGAATAGTATTCATATATGATGAACTAGTAATTCAATTGAATAGATTCAATGAATACAAATGTAATTCAATATTAGAATACAGTATTCATATTGATTTTCAAATGAATTGAATACTATTTCAATATTGAATACCTATTCAATATGTGAATATGAACTACTTCAATAGTAAATTTACTATTCAATATTGAATATATTCACATATTACATATATATGGAAAGATATTCTTTTATGTTCAATATTGATACTAGTATTACAATATTGAATATTTGTAATTCAATATTGAATAGATTCAATCGATTGCAATAGTAATTCAATATGTAGTTCTAATTGAGGTTGGGGATATCAATATTGAAAGTATTCAATATTGAATAGTATTCAATATTGAATAGTTTCAATATTGAAATATATCAATATTGATATAGTGTCAATATTGAATACTATTCAATATTGAATACTATGTCAATGATTGAATAGATCATCATATTGAATATATGCAAGTACTATATTCAATTTGAATACTATTCAATAAGATTATCATTGAATAGTATTCAATATTGAATACAATTCATTATTGAATACTATTCATATTGCAATACATTCAATATGGAAAACTATTCAATATTGTATATAATGTATTCAATATTTGAATATACTATTCAATATTGAATAGATTACAATAGGTATGAATAGTATTCAAATATTGTAATAGTAATGTGCAATATGGGGTGGAATATTAGTGGTGCAATAGGTTAGAACATACTAGTCAATGATTGAAGAAGGGGAGGGTGGGGAAAATGAGTGTAAAAAAGTACAGTATTCAAATAATTTAAAATAGGGGGTGGGGGGTATTCAAATCAAAGTGTGGAGGGACAAATCATAAAGATGGGGTCAGTATATGTAAAATAACTACTGTGTTGAATAAGTATTACAATCAGTGTAGGACATCATGTATTACAACTATTTGAAGAGTATATGCCAGAGGGTATTGAATAGTAATCAAATACACATTGAATTGTCGTATAATACAATAACTATGCAATAAGATATACACATAGTTAACTAAAATACTATTCAAATAATAGTAAGTCCTTCAACACTAGGTATATCACAGTAATTACATTCACGTAATGAGATACAGGGTAATATCAATATTGAAATAGCTCATTCCAGTATTGCATACTCATATCAAAAATACATTGAATACTATTACATATTGAATAATATACAATAGATAATTCATAAATGACATACTATGACAGTGATTGCATACTTATCAGGGTTATATGACATAATATTCAATTATTGAAGACATAACATTCAGTAGTAGAATCTAGTTCGTAATTTGAATACTATTCAATAATTGAATCTATTCAATCAGTATTCAATGAAGTGTGATGTAGGTATATCAATATTGAATATAGATTCAATTAGAATATGTATTGCATGACGTGATATTGAATAGATAATTGCACTATTGAATAGTATTCAATGGCAATACTATTCACCAATTTTGAATACTATTCCATATTAAATACTAATCAATATTGAAATCTATATCAATATGAATATACGTATTCAATAGTGATTAGTATTTTCAATATTATTGATTAGTATTTAATCGTAAGAAGAAACAAACAAAACAGTATTTAATACTGTTGAATACAATACTAAAGATTTATTATAATTATTCAATTTTGCACACTACAAGAGTATTCACTTTTGAACAGTTTTAAAGAGCGAATACTATTTAATATTAGTATTCTTCAATACCATAAATCTACTATTTTTCAATGCCATTTATTAAAATCATATTCATTATTGAACAGTATTCTTTACTTTTCAATATTGATAAATATGGAATAGTAACGTTATAACGTACCTAAATATTACAGCAGTTTCTGGGAAGGCCAACTGATCACACAATGATTACGAAACTCCATTTTATTACCTACTACACTCTTTGAAAATAAACAAATTAATACTTCTAACCACTTCTAGCACACGACATGACAATTGTTTAATACCCTTTACAAACAAAGGAATGACGTCACCGACATTCTGCCAATTGCAACATTCCACCCATCCGTGACCCTACCCACCATTATTAAATTTCCCGCCCAATAACATTTCAACTACTTACGTCATTATCAAAATAAGGTACAAAGCCGGGGAGCCTATCCACGCCTTTATATATAAACATATCAAAGTATCTTTAGACACCACCTTACATCTAAGGTACGTCCGTCATGCACATATTACTGCTGCAACCCATCTTCCTAATTGACAGTGTTTTCATACACTATGTACGATACTCTGCAAATGTTTTGACAGTATGTCTGTAATTATGGAGCTCTTACATTTATTTTCCCCATACATTCGTTTCTGAAGTGAGAACCCTGTGATTAAAATATTTACTTAAAGTTAACTTTACTATACTCACTTTTCTTTTTAGGATTTGGTATATTTTCTAAGGAACAAAACTGCTTTATTACTTAGAAAAATGTATATATCGTAAGGGAACTTTCTTTAATAACGTATGTTGTATTTTTAATTAATACCAAATAACATTCAACAAACTAACACGGTTACGTTCTGTTTATCTTTTCAGGTAAACTCAATTATTAACAACATATTTCAAAGTAACATTTAATTAACAATATTTACAATTCATTAGTCATATCTAATACATATTTGCAATTATGCGGCTTACATTTAACTCCTCATTTTGGGAACACTTATTTTACTCTTGTCCCACACCAAACTCTGCATCACCTCTACACTATGCTACTTATGCTTTCTCGGGTAACATGTCTCTTTACTTATACATGATAACCTTCTTGGTGATATTTGCGTCCAAGTTTCAAATGGAGGAGGCGATTTCTTTTCCCCTTATTATTTATAGCTTCTGTTTTAGTGCACTCGTTTTTTCTTTTTTATTATCTTCGTGCCGGATGTACACGCAGAATGCTCACTAATGAGTCACATTCATCAATGACTTTTCTTATCATTGTAGTCGCGGTGGAATATGCAGCGCCTCTTGTTACATTAATGTTCAGTTCCATGTGCAGGGCTTCAGTACCTTCACATTCAAGTAAGTAGTGCCATAGTCGCACATCCTCTATTTCACAGATGTGACACTAACTATTGGGTTCATTACCTCCCAGCAGCAATTGTAGCCAAGTGTGTATGGCTACTGCAATGTCTATGGATATCTTTTTGCCACGCTTCAAAGACGAATAACCAGTGCCTTTTTCGTAACATATCCCAGTGGATCTTCCTTCCACTACTTTGCCTCTGTGGCGACGTTTCATACTTGACAATATTTTCTTCATTTCATCCTTTATATGTGAGAAACTTGGAGGTATTTGAACCTGTAGAGCAGTGACACTTTTTGCTAGCGAGTCTCCCTTTTCATTACCATCTATTCAAATGTGACTGGGTATCCAATATACGGTGATTGACACCCCTCGATTATGGCTTTTTCCTATATGTCCATTTCCTGTGAGGATTTGTATATTCTCTCTCTCCTGACTGGATAACAATGTCTGGAACCATCATTTACTCTATCAATCATGACATGTCTATTATATTTTATGTAATTTATTCCCTCCTTCAGGGCATTTAAATCTTTTGGCAAACTTTAGCACCCACTATTCATGCCCCAGTAAGCTCCATGCTTGGTACTGTAAACTCCTGCCCCAGCACAACATTTTTCTTCATCAACTGATCAGTCTGTGAAGAGGACAGTAGTACGTCTACAGATTGTATCCATTTCTGGTTCTATTACTTCCTTCAACCTCTCCCGGTTACATGCTCATTTCTTTCACTCGTAATCTTTCAATATTTATCTTTAGACAGGTACTCCATGGGAAGATTCTAATCAAGTCTTGATAGATCATATCAAGTTACGGCCTCACCATAGCCCCTGCTACATGCACACTTCGTCCTCAGTACCTCAATCTGAAACAAGAACATGATCTCAGTACATCTTTCGTAATTACGTCCTTACAACACCAATGGATTGCACAATATCAATTCTACTTTTCTAACATTCAATTATATAACCACGCAACGATTAATTCGCCTTTCCTTGTGTACAACAATAGGTCTTTTACAACCCCACATACTAAGTCGCTCAACATATAATTACTCTACACCTTCCATAACATTCATTTCAAACCTTTTACAAAACTTCACGCCTCCATTCTTTCACCACCCACACATTTTGGGTCGTCTATCATGGCAACACTGTTTCAGGAGATAATATTTAATGACTTGCTTATCAATGGAACGCACCAAACCGGGAAGGCTATGTAGCACCACCAAATGTGCGCCATAATCACAGGGCGCTAAACATCACCAACGAGCCCAATACGAGAACAGAAACGCACGAGGCCAACGATATCAAAACTATCAGTCCACAAAAATTCTATCGAGGGATAAGCGACCGCGGAGGACTGTCTGAAACAACACACACGCTCCTCCTGGAACTCAGGATATGAGGGACAATGCAATGTGGACAATAATAAGCAGAGCGGCGCTCCATTAACTCACCCACAGTTAAACGGGTATGGCCAATACGTAACCTACCCACAGCCATTTACCCACCGCCGGTGGCACGAGGAAGGCCACTGGGACACACGACTTAAGAGTATGCAGTTTGTTACCAACAACTCTGCCAGCGGGCAAGCATGGAGGCATAAATAACTGCGTAAAAGTCCGATTAACGAATACTTTTACGGGAGATGCGACAAGCGCGGATAGCTTCCTTACCAACAGCATCCCCACGCTCATTTAAAGAGACGCCAACATGCCTGGGAACCCAGCAAAATGCAACAGACTTATATTTACTGGAGATAAGAAACAGCCATTGTTGAATCTCGACAACCACCGGGTGGACCGGAGTAAAGAACCATAACGCCATGAGGGCATTACGAGAGTCATCTACCACCACAAACGAGGATTGACACCGGGAAACCAGGAGACGAATCCAGCTTACACAGGACGAGAGAGGAATGCAAAGCAAGGAGAGCGCGCCTATCCGCTCCCAAAGTAGTATGGGACAATACTCGAAGGAGGGTAAGGGCCTTAGAGCACTCAACAGGGAGGTAAGAGACATGGGGAGACCAAGACAAACGAGTGTCAAGGAATAACACCAAAAGCTTCGCGGAATCTTTGTACTCAATGGGATGTCCATAAAGTGACAAAGAGGGACGAACAACGACCCGTTTCCGAGTAAAAGACATGGCACAAGTCTTAGAAGTAGAGAACTTTAAGCCATGATCGGTGGCCCAAGACGACACGGCAGCAATCCCAAGTTGAAGCCGGCGTTGAAGGAGAGGCGAATCACCACCCTGACAGCAAAGGGTAAGATCATCGACATAGAGAGCGGAGAAGACACCTCAAGGAAGAGAGGAAAGAAAACCATTGAGGGCAACCAGAAAGAGACTAGTGCTCAGAACACTACCCTGGGGCACACCTTCGTATTGCTGAAAAGAGGCAGACAGAGCGGTACCAAGGCGCCCCCGAAAGGAACGACGAGAGAGGAAGCTGCTGAGAAAGAGAGGGAGATGACCACGAAGGCCAGAACAATGAAGTTGGGATAGAACATGATATCGCTAGGTGGTGTCGTAAGCCTTTTCTAGGTCAAAAAGGACGGCAACAACGGAGGTCCTCGCAGCAAAAGCAGTACGAATATAGACCTCCAAATTCACCAGAACATCTGTCGTGCTGCGCCACTCGCGGAAACCAAATTGAGAAGGGGAGAGGAGGTGATGGTGTTCCAGGAACCACATCAGACGAACGTTAACCATACGTTCAAAGAGTTTACAAACAACTTGTGAGGGCAATAGGGCAAAAGTCCTTAGGGGAAGTTCCCAGACACCCTGGTTTGCGAACAGGGAGGACAACGGCATCCAGCCAGTCCTCAGGAACTGACGACGACTCCCAGATCCGATTATACAGACTCGGTAAATACTCAGACGAGCACGGAGGGAGATGGCGAAGCATCTCATAATGGATACCATCGGAGCCCGCCCGCCGTAGAACCGCAGAGGGCCAGGCAACGAACTTCACATAGAGAGAAGGGATCATTATAGGAAAGTCGAAGACGAGTGCAAAAATCTAAAGGACGAGACTCAAGGACAGGTTTACGAAGAAGGAAAGATTGGGGAAGATGAAGACCACAGCTAACAGAAGAAAAGTGGGAACCCAGTTCAGTAGCAACCTGCAACGGTCCGCCACAAGACTACCACGGAGGTGAACGAGGGGGAAACATCGGGAATGAACTTACCCGCTATCTTGCGGATACGCTTCATATCTGTGGCAGGGGAGTTTCAGACGTGATTGTAGACATGAGAAGCCAAACATTCACGTTTAGCCGTACGGATGGCCCTACGGGCCACCGCACTCGCTTTCCGAAAGAAAAGATTCTGACTTCTGCCCACGGCGTGCCTCTACACGCTGCACGCTTACAGCGGACAGTCCGCATTCCACCAGGGAACGCACTTCCGTGGACCCCGAGAGGAAGAGCGAGGAATAGAGCGGAGGGCAGCGTCGATGACAGGTCATGAAAAAGGAGGAGAGCGCGAGGGAGAGGCAGAAGGGAAAGGTCAGAGAGAACAGCACTGAGGGTAAATAGGTCCCAGTCCGCTTGAGCAAACTGCCCCACCTAGGAAAAAGAGAGGGAAGGGCGATAAGAGAAAAAGGACACAAGGATGGGGAAATGATCACTGCCATGGAGGTAATCCAGAACCTGCCACGTGAAATCTAAGTAAAGAGAGAGAAGATCAAGACAGCAAGGGTGAGAGTCCCAGAGTCCAAATGAGTGGGCTCACCAGAATTCAGAAGAGACGGGGAAGAAGAGAGAAATGGCTCAAGAAGGCGACTCGGGTATTCGTCAGAACATCACCCCAAAGAGAATGACAACATTGAAGTCACCCCGCAGGAGCACAGGTCCGGCAAGGAGTCCAGAGGTGTTTCAAATCAGGAAGACAAAGTGGGACNTGACTAGTATTAAATACTATTGAATATTATTCAATATTGAATACTAATGAATATTGATTAGTATTTAATCGTAAGAAAAAAAAAACAAAACAGTATTTAATACTGTTGAATTCAATAATAAAGATTTAATAGGATTATTCAATTTTGCACACTACAAGAGTATTCACTTTTGAACAATTTTAAAGAGCGAATACTATTTAATATTAGTATTCTTCAAGACCATAAATCTTCTATTTTTCAATGCCATTTATTACAATCATATTCATTATTGAACAGTATTCTTTACTTTTCAATATGGATAAATATTGAATAGTAACGTTATAACGTACGAAAATATTACAGCATTTTCTGGAACGCCAACTGATCACACAATGATTACCAAACTCCATTTTATTACCTACTACACTCTGAACAAAACACAAAAATTCAACAAATTAATAATTCTAACCAATTCTAGCACACGACATGACAATTGTTTAATACCTTTTACAAACAAAGGAATTACGTCACCTTGACATTCTGCCAATTGCAACATTCAACCCATCCGTGACACTACCCACCATTATTAAATTTCCACCCCAATAACATTTCAACTACTTACGTCATTATCAAAACGTACAAAGCCGGGGAGCCTATCCACGCCTTTATATATAACATATCAAAGTATCTTTAGACACCACCTTACATCTAAGGTACGTCAGTCATGCATATATTACTGCTGCAACCCATCTTCCTAATTGACAGTATGTTTTCATACACTATGTACGATACTCTGGAAATGTTTTGACACCATGTCTGTAATTATGGAGCTCTTAAATTTATTTTCCCCATAGATTCGTTTCTGAAGTGAGACCCCTGTGATTAAAATATTTACTTAAAGTTAACTTTACTATACTCACTTTTCTTTTTAGGATTTGGTATATTTTCTAAGGAACAAAACTGCTTTATTACTTAGAAAATTGTATATATCGTAAGGGAACTTTCTTTAATAGCTATACGTTAAGTAGTATTTGTAATTAATACCAAATAACATTCAACAAACTAACACGGTTACGTTCTGTTTATCTTTTCAGGTAAACTCAATTATTAACAACATATTTCAAAGTAACATTTAATTATACATAAATATTTACAAATCATTAGTCATATCTACTACATATTTGCAAGTATGCGGCTTACATTTAACTCCTCATTTTGGGAACACTTATTTTACTCTTGTCCCACACCAAACTCTGCATCACCTCTACACTATGCTACTTATGCTTTCTCGGGTAACATGTCTCTTTACTTATACATGATAACCTTCTTGGTGATATTTGCGTCCAAGTTTCAAATGGAGGAGATTTCTTTTCCCCTTATTATTTATAGCTTCTGTTTTAGTGCACTCGTTTTTTCTTTTTTTATTATCTTCGTGCCGGATGTACACGCAGAATGCTCACTAATGAGTCACATTCATCAATGCCTTTTCTTATTGTAGTCGCGGTGGAATATGCAGCGCCTGTTACATTAATGTTGAGTTCCATGTGCAGGGCTTCAGTACCTTCACATTCAAGTAACTAATTCTCAAAAGAAGGCAACAAACCGGGAAGGCAAGGTAACCTTCACATTCCAGTAAGTAGTGCGATAGTCGCACCTCCTCTCCTATTTCACAGATGTGACACTAACTATTGGGTTCATTACCTCCCAGCAGCAATTGTAGCCAAGTGTGTATGGCTACTGCAATGTCTATGGATATCTTTTTGCCACGCTTGAAAGAGGAATAACCAGTGCCTTTTTCGTAACATATCCCAGTGGATCTTCCTTCCACTACTTTGCCTCTGTGGCGACGTTTCATACTTGACAATATTTTCTTCATTTCATCCTTTATATGTGAGAAACTTGGAGGTATTTGAACCTGTAGAGCAGTGACTTTTTGCTAGCGAGTCTCCCTTTTCATTACCATCTATTCAAATGTGACTGGGTATCCAATATACGGTGATTGACACCCCTCGATTATGGCTTTTTCCTATATGTCCATTTCCTGTGAGGATTTGTATATTCTCTCTCTGCTGACTGGATAACTGTCTGGAACCATCATTTACTCTATCAATCATGACATGTCTATTATATTTTATGTAATTTATTCCCTCCTTCAGGGCATATAAATCTTTTGGCAAAGTTTAGCACCCACTATTCATGCCCCAGTAAGCTCCATGCTTGGTACTGTAAACTCCTGCCCCAGCACAACATTTTTCTTCATCAACTGATCAGTCTGTGAAGAGGAGAGTCGTAGGTCTACAGATAGTATCCATTTCTGGTTCTATTACTTCCTTCAACCTCTGCCGGTTACATGCTGATTTCTTTCACTCGTAATCTTTCAATATTTATCTTTAGACAGGTACTCCATGGGAAGATTCTAATCAAGTCTTGATAGATCATATCAAGTTACGGCCTCACCATAGCCCCTGCTACATGCACACTTCGTCCTGAGTACCTCAATCTGAAACAAGAACATGATCTCAGTACATCTTTCGTAATTACGTCCTTACAACACCACCAATGGATTGCACAATATCAATTCTACTTTTCTAACATTCAATTATATAACCACGCAACGATTAATTCGCCTTTGCTTGTGTACAACAATAGGTCTTTTACAACCCCACATACTAAGTCGCTCAACATATAATTACTCTACACCTTCCATAACATTCATTTCAAACCTTTTACAAAACTTCATGCCTCCATTCTTTCACCACCCACACATTTTGGGTCGTCTATCATGGCAACACTGTTTCAGGAGATAATATTTAATGACTTGCTTATCAATGGAACGCACCAAACCGGGAAGGCTATGTAGCACCAGCAAATGTGCGCCATAATCAGAGGGCGCTAAACATCACCAAGGATCCCAATACGAGAACAGAAACGCACGAGGCGAACGATATCAAAACTATCAGTCCACAAAAATTCTATCGAGGGATAAGCGACCGCGGAGGACGGTCTGAAACAACACACACGCTCCTCCTGGAACTCAGGATATGAGGGACAATGCAATGTGGACAATAATAAGCAGAGCGGCGCTCCATTAACTCACCCACAGTTAAACGGGTATGGCCAATACGTAACCTACCCACAGCCATTTACCCACCGCCGGTGGCAGGAGGAAGGCCACTGGGACACACGACTTAAGAGTATGCACTTTGTTACCAACAACTCTGCCAGCAGGCAAGCATGGAGCCATCAATAACTGCGTAAAAGTCCGATTAACGAATACTTTTACGGGAGATGGGACAAGCGCGGATAGCTTCCTTACCAACAGCATCCGCACGCTCATTTAAAGAGACGCCAACATGCCTGGGAACCCAGCAAAATGCAACAGACTTCTATTTACTGGAGATAAGAAACAGCCATTGTTGAATCTCGACAACCACCGGGTGGACCGGAGTAAAGAACCCTAACGCCATGAGGCCATTACGAGAGTCATCTACCACCACAAAGGAGGATTGACACCGGCAAACCAGGAGACGAACAGCATAAATTTCTGCTGTAAAGATGCTACTCTCCGGAGGTAAGCGACACAAGTGCGATCACGAAAAACAACAGAGTAGCCAACACCGTCCGCAGACTTAGACCCATCGGTGATGACAAACGGAGCGGGAGTCACAAGAAAAATGTTCAAGGAAAAGGCGTTTTAGAACCGTAGGAGGGGTAAAAGCTTTAGTGACGCGGGTCAAGGATGTACAAAACTGCGGAAGGGGGACTCTCCACGGGGGCAAAGAAGGAACAACACGAGGAGAAACATTAGAAACACGAATGGAAAGAGAATCCTGTAAGCGAGATAACCCGACAGAAAGAGGGAGGTGGTGAAGACGAACAGGAACCGCAGGAGGGGCAAAAGTTAAAGCACGACACAGGCGAGAGGAAGGATGTTGTAAGGACCGCGCAAGATAGCGAAGACAGTAGCGATCACGGCGGTCCTGGAGAGACAGGAAGCCAGTGTCAACATACAGGCTAAGGACGGGAGTCGAACGAAAGGCACCAGAACTGAGGCGCAGCCCAGTATGGTGCAAAGCATCAAGACGGCGAAGAGTAGAAGGAGAAGCAGACGAGTAAGCAGGGCAACCATAATCGAGCTTACACAGGACGAGAGAGGAATGCAAAGCAAGGAGAGCGCGCCTATCCGCTCCCAAAGTAGTATGGGACAATACTCGAAGGAGGGTAAGGGCCTTAGAGCACTCAACAGGGAGGTAAGAGACATGGGGAGACCAAGACAAACGAGTGTCAAGGAATAACCCCAAAAGCTTCGCGGAATCTTTGTACTCAATGGGATGTCCATAAAGTGACAAAGAGGGACGAAGAACGACCCGTTTCAGAGTAAAAGACATGGCACAAGTCTTAGAAGTAGAGAACTTTAAGCCATGATCGGTGGCCCAAGACGACACGGCAGCAATCCCAAGTTGAAGCCGGCGTTGAAGGAGAGGCGAATCATCACCCTGACAGCAAAGGGTAAGATCATCGACATAGAGAGCGGAGAAGACACCTCAAGGAAGAGAGGAAAGAAGACCATTGAGGGCAACCAGAAAGAGAGTAGTGCTCAGAACACTACCCTGGGGCACACCTTCGTATTGCTGAAAAGAGGCAGAGAGCGGTACCAAGGCGCCCCCGAAAGGAACGACGAGAGAGGAAGCTGCGGAGAAAGAGGGAGATGACCACGAAGGCCAGAAGAATGAAGCTGGGATAGAATATGATATCGCTAGGTGGTGTCGTAAGCCTTTTCTAGGTCAAAAAGGACGGCAACAACGGAGGTCCTCGCAGCAAAAGCAGTACGAATATAGACCTCCAAGTTCACCAGAACATCTGTCGTGCTGCGGCACTTGCGGAAACCAAATTGAGAAGGGGAGAGGAGGTGATGGTGTTCTAGGAACCACATCAGACGAACGTTAACCATACGTTCAAAGAGTTTGCAGACAACTTGTGAGGGCAATAGGGCGAAAGTCCTTAGGGGAAGTTCCCAGAGACCCTGGTTTGCGAACAGGGAGGACAACGGCATCGAGCCAGTCCTCAGGAACTGACGACGACTCCCAGATCCGATTATACAGACTCGGTAAATACTCAGACGAGCACGGAGGGAGATGGCGAAGCATCTCATAATGGATACCATCGGAGCCCGCCGCCGTAGAACCGCAGAGGGCCAGGGCACAACGAACTTCAGATAGAGAGAAGGGATCATTATAGGAAAGTCGAAGACGAGTGCAAAAATCTAAAGGACGAGACTCAAGGACAGGTTTACGAAGAAGGAAAGATTGGGGAAGATGAAGACCAGAGCTAACAGAAGAAAAGTGGGAACCCAGTTCAGTAGCAACCTGCAACGGGTCCGCCACAAGAGTACCACGGAGGTGAAGGACCGGGGAAACATCGGGAATGAACTTACCCGCTATCTTGCGGATACGCTTCCATATCTGTGGCAGGGGAGTTTCAGACGCGATTGTAGAGACATAAGAAGCCAAACATTCACGTTTAGCCGTACGGATGCCCCTACGGGCCACCGCACTCGCTTTCCGAAAGAAAAGATTCTGACTTTTGCCCACGGCGGTGCCTCTTCCAGGCTGCACGCCTACAGCGGACAGCCCGAGCACAGCCTGCATTCCACCAGGGAACCCACTTCCGTGGACCCCGAGAGGAAGAGCGAGGAATAGAGCGGAGGGCAGCGTCGATGACAGTGTCATGAAAAAGGAGGAGAGCGCGAGGGAGAGGCAGAAGGGAGAGGTCAGAGAGAACAGCACTGAGGGTAAATAGGTCCCAGTCCGCTTGAGCAAACTGCCACCTAGGGAAAGAGAGGGAAGCGCGATAAGAGAAAAAGGACAAGGATGGGGAAATGATCACTGCCATGGAGCTCATCCAGAACCTGCCACGTGAAATCTAAGTAAAGAGAGGAAGAGCAGAAAGAAAGATCAAGACAGGAAAGGGTGCGAGTCCAAATGAGTGGGCTCACCAGAATTCAGAAGAGACGGAAGAAGAGAGAAATGGCTCAAGAAGGCGACTCAGGTATTCGTCAGAACATCACCCCAAAGAGAATGACAACAATTGAAGTCACCCAGCAGGAGCACAGGCTCCGGCAAGGAGTCCAGGAGGTGTTTCAAATCAGGAAGACAAAGCGGGACACTCGGGGGGAGATAAATGGAACAAACTGTGTACCATTTCCCCACAAAGATACGAGCAGCCGAACAGTGGAGAGGCGAAGGAAAAAGTAAAGGAACAAAGGGAACATCAGCACGAATCAAGAGAGCAGAAGAATTATGAGCCCCAGCAATGGCTGGGGGGGGGGGGAAGAGAAAGGAATAGCCATGAAAACGACCAGGACGAGCACCAACCATCGGCTCCTGGAGACAGACACAAAGGGGCGAAAACCGCGAAATCAGAAGTTGGAGTTCGAGGAAATTGGCGTAATAACCTCGAACGTTCCATTGAAGAATATGCAACGACGAGAAGAGAAAGGACAACAACAGAAAACAAGGAAGAAACAAAGGCGAAAGAGCAACATAGCACGTTAAAGAATATCAGGGTCGGGATCAGGGTCAGCAAAGTCAGGGTTAGGGGGCATGGGTAAACTGAGCAAAGACGGAGGGAAGGAAGCGGGAGAACAGACCAGGTGGGCCGGCGGGGTCCGGAGGAGGAGAAGAGAGAAGGAGACAATGGAGAGGAGCAGTCAAGGACAGCAGCAGGAAGAGGGAGAGTAGAAAGAGGGGAGCGCACCGCAGGAAGGGCAGCAACCGAAAGGGAAGCAGGGGCCAAAGAAACCTCCATAGCAGGAACAGGGGGAGTAACCACTGAAATGGGAGGGGAAGGAGCAATAGAGCCAGTAGTAGGGGTCGAGGAAGAAAGCGAGGCCTTCTTACCTGCCGGGGAGGAGGAAGGAGAGGAGCCAGGCTTACGCTTCTGGCTTAAAGAGACCGGTGTCCCAGCAACTACGTACCGGGCAACGGATTCCAGTGTCTCAACAGGAGAAGCTGAACGAGAGCACACATGATGGCCGTGAGGAGAGCGATGGACATCCGCCTGCACCGACAGGCGGCGGGGAGAGTCAATCGATGGAGGAGAAGGATGGGAAGGAGGATCGGAGGGAGACGAGGAAGAAGACACAGGAAACACGACAGACCGGGTAGAAAGAAGGGGAACTCCAGACAGAGGACCAGGAGGGGGACCCTTCGGGACAGAACTCAAAGGAACAGAGGAGGAGGCAGTGGGCATATCAGGGTCAAAAGCCCGGAAACGGTTGTGAGTTTGACGAAGGTGAGAAGGACGAGGAGAAGAGCGCAACACGCGAGCATAAGAGATATTAGCATAAGGCGGGAGCCGGTGAACCTGACGCCTCGCCTCAGGAAAAGATAAGCGCTCCCGGTGTTTCAAGCTGAGGACGGCTGCTTCAAGCTTGTAATGGACACACGCACGGGAGAAGGTAGGATGGGCCTCACCGCAGTTGAGGCAACGAGCCTGGGGAGAAGTGCACTCTGACTTAGTGACCTTCGCCACCACACAAAGGACAGAGAGAGAGACAGTCCCAGAGCAGCGGAGGGCACCATGCCCAAACCTCCAGCACTTGTTACAGAGCTGAGGAGAAGGAATGTACTCCTGGACAGAGCACCTGGCACCAGCAAGAATAACGGAGGGTGGAAGGGTCCTACCATCAAAGGTAATCTTCACAACCCGAAGGGGTTGACGGCGACTACCACGCGGGGGACGAGTAAACGTGTCCACTTGGAGAATAGAATGGCCCTGGGCAGCAAGGATATGTCGAATATCGTCGTGGCAGTCTCGCAGATCCCGAACACCGGTCGCAACATGGGGCGGGAGCAGAGTAGTGCCAACACTGGCATTCAACTGAGCGTTCTTCGAGACCCGAACAGGGGTCTCGCCAAGGCAGGATAAGGCAGCCAAGCGGGAAGCAGCATCCTGAGAAGGAGCAGCAACCACACGTGTACCGAGACAAGTGGGGTTGAAAGTAACAGAGGCATCCACGGAATCAACGAGATGTCGATGGAGGGAGAAATCATCAAGAGGCGCAGAATCAAGGAGGAAATCAAAATATTGATCTCCTTTTAAATATTCCATACAATACCTATTTCATATATTATTTACATACAAATTTTACTTATTTTTTTCGCTACAATACCTAAATCATGGATTATTTACTTAGTTTTAGGGAATCAAAGTATTCATTTATTATTGTCCAATCATTTTTCTACATCAACTATATATTTCCCATTCCTTCATCACACATCTACTGCCCTCTATGAGCACAGTAACGACGCGCCTTTAGGCGAGTCTTCCCCTCCCATTGTTTTTTATTTTACATTATTATATACTCCACTTTAATAACTAATCGAAACCAACTAGATATCTAATAACCATCAAACTATATGCTCTATGACTCTCTGCACTACAATAAACATTCACAACAAAATATAACATTCTTTCGTACCTTGTATGCAACACGTCAACTTCCGTCTTCAACACTTGCTGGTCTGTTCGTAAAGTACCTACACACGAGCTTCTCCACGTCTAAGGTACTCAAAGCCTCTCACCTGCGAAAGTACATTGTATTCATCATTATGATTATTCTTATGCTAATGTTGATAACGAATGTTTATAGGATATCATACACGCGCACACTGTAGTTTTTACAAGAGTGTGGGAGGGGGGGGGGAAGAGAGGACCGCCTGAGGGAAACTATCAAATGGGACAGACATCGTTATGAAACCAACCAGCCTGTCAACCTACCTGACACTATGTCTGGGTGTTGCCAGCTAAGCTTCATCTCTTGTCAAAGACCTGTGAGCTGTTCTTCACCTGTATTTCACCATCTATGGATGTCTATAGACGACTACCATATACCATTCATATGTATACACCGAGTCTTCAACACTTTATATTAGGGTGGAAAACAGTATATTATTTAGGTATGTGTTCCGTCTAGTAAGGCTGGGTCTCATCACCTAATGCTCAAACTACACCACATGCTTACATCACGATTTATATTATATTTAGAACAAGGTGACTTAACTTACGTACTACGTAACAATTCTTGCGGAGGGGGGGGGGGGGGCTGGGAGATAAATCTTGAACAGACTCGCCTCAAGGTCACGGTCTCTTCCCTTACTCTGGACCGTGGCCTTTCTCCTCGTCTCCACTCCGTGCAGGTTTCTCCACAAATAGATACTTCATCGCTGTGTTCCGGCCAGCCCCAACCTCGCCACACGCTCACCTCCAGGAAATCCATAATATGCCTCCACTTATCCTTGACAACATTTCCTATTATGGCCTACAACCATCTATGAAGTAGATACAATTTTCTTCATTGCGAAATTAGTTTCTATATTTCAACCTAACAATTTGGATATTACTTTCAGATATGTCTACCAACTTTTAAGACACTTGATACGAGGGAAAACTACAATACATAACACGTGTTCCAGCTCTGACGAGTGCTACTTTATTATAAAATACCATCAAAGCGCAACCATCAACCCCCACACAACACGATCTTTCCTATACATACAATTGCAGTGCTAAACGCGACATTTTAAATTCTTGCCGTTTAGTCATCGCGCAAAATTACCCCCTCCACCCCCCTCAGCGTCTCATTTCGTCTGGTACAGTTCTGGCTACCCAACATTAACTGCTCAATAACTACCTACCACTAGTAATACCTATATCACCACACATTAAGCGGCAATGTTTCAGGGGGACACAGATCTCATCCTAGTACACAAATCTCCATTAACACTACAAAATCAACTCAACACCAATATACTTACTGCAATACACGACAACCAACAGTCCGTGGACTGAAGCTAAACTTGGTTAAAATCCCACTTACATTTCCCCATGAACAAACCGGACATGTTGCTTTCACTGCCTATACTACTATTACAACACGCGCTATCCCTCATTACACAATTATAAAACACACCAATATCAATACACACACCGCCTTCACACCCCCCCCCCCCCGTGTACCGTCGCCACCCACCTACACTAACAAATACTGCCACGAGCCTCACATCTGCAGTGCAAATTACTCTACCGCAACATTAACATTGAGGGAATGTATCTACAATGAATCACTTAAAATGAAGGTTTATGACCTATTCCTCCTATGAACGAGGTCACGCTTATTTTATCCAGTATCATTAACATTTACAAACTATTTTACTTACTCCCATTCAATATTCAAATGGTTATTGTTACTAGCAGCTCTACCTCAAACAACCTACAGCCAAATATGTCTAAGTCACTCGACGAGGACACCAAGGCAACGGATTTTCAACGTCCCCTCCTCTAATACGTCAAATTATGTAGTCTGGTAACCAGACCACTTTAAAGTCGCCATTAAATGCTTGGGGGGGGGGGGGACAACAGCACTATCAACCAATTTTAAAGACGCGCGAACAGTTTTATAAAACATACTTTTACACCACTGACTCACAGGTTAAGGCTGTTTTCATTGAAAACTAACCCCTCGCTATGAACGCCCAGATATGGCTCTAGTAGTGGTCAAACTGCCAGTTATTTCAGTACATCAATGTCCACCTGATAACATCCCCCTCCAACTGCGTTATTCCACAACCCCCAGACACTTACCTATGGCATGCCGCCAATTTACTGCCTTAACTTAATAGGCCGTGGTGGACGGGAGTTACTGGCAATTGTCATCACGTAAATTTACTTAGCTGGACCTCGACTGGGTGACACTTCAATAGACTGCGTTAGGCCCCATACACTTGCTTTAGTGACCACATTGTTATTAACTACTTGCTTTAACACCTATGTAAGGTACGGTTGATCAGTTAACGTCCTTCCATTATGAGGCTTTCGCGGTATTTACATGAATCTTAATGCCTACTCATCCGGTGTATTCAATTTAGCGTTTCCCAGCGACAATAATATTACTTCCAACATGGGACACTCACTAAATAATTACTTGTTAACTAATTTAACGTCATCGTTGGTTACCTTAGTTTTGGGGATATAAGCATTTTCTAACTTATTTTCACTTCATTAATAAATCTTTCAGAACAAACAGTAATTCCTGCCAAACTAGCTTCCTGTCAACTTCGACAACACTGAAGTTATCATAACTACTCTCGGCCGCCTCAACGTGACATTGAAAACGCAACAATTAACACGCTCACCTTTAGACCGTAGTAACTTCGCCGAACCTACAACCTATCCCCACGAACATTCTGAAAGACGTCAGACACTTACTGCCAAGTCTTCACGAATAGTGAACTTGAAGCGTCTCCTCGTGTTCTTCCACACAGCTCAGGGGTCCAGGCAATCTGTCCGGTATTACCTGCAACAAGGCAACAGTTACCTGATGCTACCAATATAAATTATTAAAGCATACCTTTATTTGGAACCTGTAAGTACTTGCAGTAAACTATTTTGATGTAGCTGCTCATTTCAAATGCCATTTTTGAAGGCATACATCCCACCTGCATAGTCAACGAGTTTTCGAGCTGTTACTTGTGGGTCGACACCCTCTCAGACTGAAGTGGTTAATAGTATTAGCTGCTGACTTTAATACAGTATCCTAATAAAATATTACCATGCCTCTTAATTTAAACTAGGTCATAAGTAAATACTTGCCTTAAACTCATAGCTCCATCATATCTGCTAACTCTAGTAGCACATCTAGCCCAACCAGAACATGTCACCAGCTTCTGCTTGGTACCGTCTCGATTGAATCATCACTCCACCAATCGTCCCATGACAACGTTAGTCTCTCCTGCACATTCCTACATCACCAGTCGGCTCATGTCACGCGATGCCTCATCTTCCCAACATTACCTCATTGACTAACAATACCTCTGAAAAAAACATTAAAATTCACTACATATTTATGAAATATATTTTACTACTGATTATGGGTCAGGACTAAAATATCTGCGTATATATATATCCTCCCCCAAGAGGGTATATACGGAAACTGTAAAAAAATTATTTTTGACCCTATATATTGGCGTTTTGAAGGTGTACAAAAAAGTGTAAGCTAGGGGGTGTGTCAGCCCTAGCGACCCCAAAGGGTAACGGGGTACCAGCTCAGAGTAACAACACGCCCTAACACTAACTTGTACACCACAACTATGCCAATACTAGGGTCAAAATAACGTTCCGTTCATCCTCACCCACCAAGTGGACTCAACAGCCAATCACGTTTCGAGTTTTCATTTGACGTCACATTCTCGCAAGCTCTAATCTCATTGGTCGGCTCGACGCTAAATAGAACGGCCTTTAGAAACTTGTGTAAGGAATCTTTCAGAACATTATATACCACATATGTCAGACAATCCTGGAGTATGCGGCTCCAGCATGGAGTCCCTATCGTAGTCAAGCATAAGACTAAACTGGAAAAGGTTCAAATGGTTTGCCACCAGACTAGTACCCGAGCTGAGAGGTATGAGCTACGAGGAGCGACTGCAGGAATTAAACCTCACTTCGTTGGAAGACAGAAGAGTTAGGGGGACATGATCACCACATTCAAGATTCTCAGGGGAATCGACAGGGTTGATAAAGACAGGCTGTTTAACACAGGGGCACACGCACTAGGGGACACAGGTGGAAGCTGAGTGCCCAAATGAGCCACAGAGATATTAGAAAGAACTTTTTTAGTGTCAGAGTGGTTGGTTGACAAATGGAATGCATTCAGGAAGCGATGTGGTGGAGGCTGACTCCATACACAGTTTCAAATGTAGATATGATAAGCCCATTAGGCTCAGGAAACTGTACACTGTTGATTGACGGTTGAGAGGCGGGACCAAAGAGCCAGAGCTCAACCGCCGCAAGCACAACTAGGTGAGTACAACTAGGTCAGGACCCAGCACCCACA
>WNGS01052098.1:77797-94601 GCA_020271785.1 Procambarus virginalis
CCCACAGGTCAGGACCCAGCACCCACAGGTCAGGACCCAGCACCCACAGGTCAGGACCCAGCACCCACAGGTCAGGACCCAGCACCCACAGGTCAGGACCCAGCACCCACAGGTCAGGACCCAGCACCCACAGGTCAGGACCCAGCACCCACAGGTCAGGACCCAGCACCCACAGGTCAGGACCCAGCACCCACAGGTCAGGACCCAGCACCCACAGGTCAGGACCCAGCACCCACAGGTCAGGACCCAGCACCCACAGGTCAGGACCCAGCACCCACAGGTCAGGACCCAGCACCCACAGGTCAGGACCCAGCACCCACAGGTCAGGACCCAGCACCCACAGGTCAGGACCCAGCACCCACAGGTCAGGACCCAGCACCCACAGGTCAGGACCCAGCACCCACAGGTCAGGACCCAGCACCCACAGGTCAGGACCCAGCACCCACAGGTCAGGACCCAGCACCCACAGGTCAGGACCCAGCACCCACAGGTCAGGACCCAGCACCCACAGGTCAGGACCCAGCACCCACAGGTCAGGACCCAGCACCCACAGGTCAGGACCCAGCACCCACAGGTCAGGACCCAGCACCCACAGGTCAGGACCCAGCACCCACGGTCAGGACCCAGCACCCACGGTCAGGACCCAGCACCCACAGGTCAGGACCCAGCACCCACAGGTCAGGACCCAGCACCCACAGGTCAGGACCCAGCACCCACAGGTCAGGACCCAGCACCCACAGGTCAGGACCCAGCACCCACAGGTCAGGACCCAGCACCCACAGGTCAGGACCCAGCACCCACAGGTCAGGACCCAGCACCCACAGGTCAGGACCCAGCACCCACAGGTCAGGACCCAGCACCCACAGGTCAGGACCCAGCACCCACAGGTCAGGACCCAGCACCCACAGGTCAGGACCCAGCACCCACAGGTCAGGACCCAGCACCCACAGGTCAGGACCCAGCACCCACAGGTCAGGACCCAGCACCCACAGGTCAGGACCCAGCACCCACAGGTCAGGACCCAGCACCCACAGGTCAGGACCCAGCACCCACAGGTCAGGACCCAGCACCCACAGGTCAGGACCCAGCACCCACAGGTCAGGACCCAGCACCCACAGGTCAGGACCCAGCACCCACAGGTCAGGACCCAGCACCCACCGGTCAGGACCCAGCACCCACAGGTCAGGACCCAGCACCCACAGGTCAGGACCCAGCACCCACAGGTCAGGACCCAGCACCCACAGGTCAGGACCCAGCACCCACCGGTCAGGACCCAGCACCCACAGGTCAGGACCCAGCACCCACAGGTCAGGACCCAGCACCCACAGGTCAGGACCCAGCACCCACAGGTCAGGACCCAGCACCCACCGGTCAGGACCCAGCACCCACAGGTCAGGACCCAGCACCCACGGTCAGGACCCAGCACCCACCGGTCAGGACCCAGCACCCACCGGTCAGGACCCAGCACCCACCGTCAGGACCCAGCACCCACCGGTCAGGACCCAGCACCCACATCCCAAATCTGATACGTGACCCATGTTTTGTAGCCAAATTCTGGCTCTCTGCCCGTATTCGCAGTTTGAAATTCAGAGATTTTCTACCAAAAATATGGCAATTATTAGAAATCCTACTAGAAATCACCTAGATATCCTATTAGAAATCCTACTAGGAGTCCTACTACAAATCCTACTAGGAACCCTAGAAATCCTACTAGAAATCACCTAATCCTAATACAAATCTAGTAGCGGGTGTTGATGCTCCCTGTGCCCAGATATTGTGTGGGTTCCCATTCATTTATGACGATTTCCGGATGTGTTGGCGCGTCCTTGTGCGCTTATTAATCCTGCTATTGCGAGTCTTTGGGAGGGGTATTGCGTCCGGCTTCCGAAGGCAGACTTTCCGGAGAAATATGAATGTACATCTGGACTACAGAGCTAGGTAGGTAATTATCAATAGAAGGCACCAAACCTGGGAAGGCTATGTAGCACCATCAAATGTGCGGGATAATCAGAGGGCGCTAAATATCACCAAGGATGCCAATACGAGAACAAAAACTCTTAAGGCGAACGATATCAAAAGTATCCGAGTCACCAAGAATTCTATCGAGGGACAAGCGACCGCGGGGGACAGTCGAAAAACAAGACACACGCTCGTCCTGAAAGTCAGGACATTCAACAAGGATATGTACGACCGTAAGAGGGACAATGCAATTTGGACAATAAGGAGCAGGGCGGCGCTCCATTAAGTGACCGAGTAAACGAGTATGGCCAAGACGTAATCTAGCCAGAGCCGTTTCCCACCGTCAGTTACGGTGGCAGGAGGAAGGCCACTGGGACACACTTTTGAGAGCACGCAGTTTGTTACCAAGAACAGAAGACCAACAACGCTGCCAACGGGCAAGGATGGAGGCATGAGTAACTGGGTAAAAGTCGGAATAAGGAACACCCTTATGGGAGATGGGACAAGTGCGGATAGCGTCCTTAGTGGCAGTACCCGCACGCTCATTTAAAGAGACACCAACATGGCTGGGAACCCAGCAAAATGCAACCGACTTAAATTTACTGGAGATAAGAAACAGCCAATGTTGAATCTCGATGACCACAGGGTGGACTGGGTTAAAGGACCCCAAAGCCATGAGGGCCCTACGAGAGTCAACTACTACCACGAAGGAAGACTGTCTCCGGGAAAGCAGGAGACGAAGAGCATAGAGAATAGCATAGAGTTCTGCTGTGAAGATGCTATCCTCCGGAGGGAGGCGACAAGTATGGTCCGGAAAAAACAACACAGTACCCCGCACACTTACACCCATCGGTGAAGATGGAAACTGAAAGGCACTGTTAACAAAAGTGCTCAAGGGAAAAGCCACTTCAAGACCCTTCGAGAAGTCAAACATTTAGTGATGCACATCGCACAATTACAACATTTGCGAATGGGGACCCAACCACAGGGCCAAGGACGGAACACGACGAGAAACATCGCTAAGACGAACCGAATCATTCTTGTAAGCGACAAACGGACACAAACAGCAACGTGGTCAAGAGGAACAGGAAGGGTTACAGTCAAAGCGCTAGAAAGGATGCTGCAACCACCCCGGAGAGACAGCCAGTGTCAGCGTACTGTTCCGATGTAAAGGCTGGAAACGGTTCGGACACTAAGGTGGCAAGGACGAGCAGAGGCAACACGCGAGCGTAGGATACACCGGCGAAAGGGGGCCACACGACGATCTCCCCCCCCCCAACATGGGGTCACCCCAATGCAGAACGAAACGGCGAAGGGAGTACATGCATCCTGACTTAAGCAAGGTGTGAGCAAGCACCTACAGGTGTGAGCATGCACCACAGGTGTGAGCAAGCACCCACAGGTGTGAGCAAGCACCCACAGGTGTGAGCAACACCCACAGGTGTGAGCAAGCATCCACAGGTGTGAGCAAGCACCGAAAGGTCTGACCAAACTCCCACAGGTCTGACCAAACTCCCACAGGTCTGACCAAACTCCCACAGGTCTGACCGAGCACCCACAGGTCTGACCGAGCACCCACAGGTCTGAACGAGCACCCACAGGTCTGAACGAGCACCTACAGGTCTGAACGAGCACCCACAGGTCTGAAGAAGCACCCACAGGTCTGAAGAAGCACCCACAGGTCTGAGGAAGCACCCACAGGTCTGAAGAAGCACCCACAGCTCTGAAGAAGCACCCACAGGTCTGAGGAAGCACCCACAGGTCTGAGGAAGCACCCACAGGTCTGACCAAGCACCCACAGGTCTGACCAAGCACCCACAGGTCTGAAGAAGCACCCACAGGTCTGACCAAGCACCCAAAGGTCTGAAGAAGCACCCATAGGTCTGACCAAGCACCCACAGGTCTGACCAAGCACCCACAGGTCTGACCAAGCACCCACAGGTCTGGACAACAGTTGTAAACACAGTTGTAAACTGTGTGTGAACACACGTTGAGTTTATAGCTAGGGCACTGACTACTTGTCTGAATACTCTGTTATCAATGATTTTAGCCCAAATGCCATGAGATACTTTGGTCTTTGTAATTGTTTAATTCAGTCACGAATGTTTGAAGAGAGTCTCATTATAGCTTATCTCTAGTTTGGTAGTACAAGCTAGAGGACTATATACTCACACCATGTTATTTATTGAATCATATATAAAACGAGATAATTCCTTGTTTACTTTACACCACCGCCCACGGGAATGGTATGGGGTGCATAATAAAGAAAGAAATTGGAATTGAACGTACATATGTAACATTGACTCAGAATAACGTAATATACCACATTTAACAGAATTCACATAACTTCATCAGTTTAAAGATAACTTTATATTAATGAAGTTGCATCTCTACATTGTAATATACTGAGTTAATAGCGCAAGGTGGGACAGTAAGGTGAGAAAATATGAGGTTTCATAAGCGTATGGGTTAAAAAGCATGGAACCGCAAGTGGCAAAATACTGTTCCAATTCAAATTCCAGCTTTATATAATTATCAGGACAAATGGAAGTGGGGTGGGGAATTGATATTTTGTTAAGCTGCTAACGTCCAGTCCTTATCGAGAGCACTATAATGTGCTTGAGCTTAATAGTGATAGGATTAAGTAATAAATAAATGGGAAAAACGTACCTCGGTATCAATAATATCCTGTAAACAGGGCAAGAAAAACTACTCTATTTTTCGTATTTCCCGACTATCATGTAGGTGCTGTACCTAATGGGTAATCCGGTACTGTACATAATAGGTAATCAAGCACTGTTCGCGGGTAAATTGAGGTGTAAAGTAATGGAGAACAGTTTTTAGTTTAGTTCATTTATTATGCACCCCATACCCATCTTGTGGGCGATAGTAGAAAGGGTTACAGAGGCACATAATGGGCTCAGGGACTGAACTCCACAATTCATTTAGGTAAGCAAATTACAATCTTGATGAGCTAGTTACAAAATGCAATATAACTCGTCAAATCAACAATGGGAAGACACGGGAGACATCTCCTGTCACGCAGGGTGCAGTCGCACCTCCACAGATCTCCAGTATCAGCTATTGATATTGGTAATGGTTCAAAAGGGCCACCACTTACGGGCTATTCATGCCCGTGCCATCTTTTGGGTGGCTTCACCAATAGGGAAGAGTTCGACAATTGTGGAGGATGGTGTACGAGGGTGGCGGGGGCCGGCCGTGACGTCGCCTCTGACAACAACAACAGCTGGCAGCAGCAGCAGAGAAGTGTCCAGTCACACCGCCCGCCGCCGCATTACTTTTCACTCTCTACTCGTCCAGGTCGGGGCCAATAGAGCCAACATGTCGACGGCACTGTTTGGAGGAAGTGCTCGTTCATCTAGCAAGAACCTGGTTGAGTTTAGGGTGAGTATGGTGAAAGGTGGAGGGAGATGTTTGGCAGAGGCAGGTTGAGCCGGACCACCATCATCCCTGCCACTATCTTAAGAGTCACGCTGCTAAGGTAAAGCCCAATTGCTATTGACAATTTCATGTCTGTAATGAATTAAACTTACATAATTGAAACGATTATAGGTATCCATGTGACCGCTGGCCAGGTAGCCTTTAGAAATTATTTCCTAGATCCAAAGTGGGTCATAAGGCCTTGGCCACAACTCCTCCTGACCAGTTGACTATATTATGTACTCGGTATATGTCCTGTGATAGTGGAAAGGGTCTTAAAGATAAAGTTGGCTCACGACGTCCAAAATTTTGTCAGCTAAAGTTACGTGATTAATTAGTTTAAGCTCTTAACCCCTTGCCCCTAACGCTGTGCGTACTAGTGGCTTTAGGTATTGTATGTACTACCTCTTATCTTTAAATCTAAGAGAATGTACTGTAACTATGTATGTACTGTTCCTAAATAAATTATTATTATTATGATGGGTTTTGCCTTGGCGTGAGGCTGGTGTGGCTTGCTACTGACCTCACGATGTCATGCATGTGAGGAAATATAAGTTAGCGGTCATGTTTGGGTCATCGGACTACAGTACCAATTCCTCGGTGCTCGTGGTTCACTGGTAAAGCACTCGCCCGGTGTTTCGAGAGCGCTTTGGACTGGGTTCGTATTCTGGCCGGGGAGGATTGACTGGGTGGCAATCCTTAACTGTAGGCTCTCTAAACCCAGCAAATGACCGAGTTGTTAAGTGATTTGGGGGGTCGTATTCGGGGGGGAAAATGTTGATTATAAAGTTCAGGCTGAAACACTGCATGTGCTAGTGGCTTTATACCAATGTAAGAACTCTTGTATATTTATACAAGAGGTATTGTAGGCTTTAGGTATTGTATGTACTATCTTTAAATCTAACATTATGTATCTTTACCTGAATACAAAATCTAAATATATAATTAAATAATAGAAAATCAAATCAATGTTTATTCAAAACAATGTGTGTACAATTGTAGGGACAGGAGTTACACAATGTATGAAGCTACTATTACATTAAGCATTTTGGCCGAAATTTCTCCTGAACATCGGAGGAGTGTTATGCGAGGAGACAAAGTCCGAGGAAGGTTTTGGGTGTTGAGCTGATGGAAGAGGGAGAAAGGGACTTTGTACCAGTGTTGGAGAATATTTGATTCTATAGGATTCTTCTGTAGAAAAGAGGGAGCACTGCTTGAGACTAAATGTCCTTTCCTGCACCAGATTGGATTGTACTTTGCCTCACTTGTGTGTTTTCTTTTATAATTTGTGTAGATATGGAAGAATGTATCGATTAGAAAATGGCTAAAATTACTAAAAAATGCAAATAGGGAAAATGAAATAATGTAAGGGAAAAGTGAGTTAGTTGTAATTAAAATCAAAGTTTTGTGTAGAGTTACTGTATTTGGATAGAAAAATCAAATTTTTTACTTGGTGTTCAGTTAGTAGGGCATTTATCATAGAATGAAAAGAAATGTATTTAAATTGTGACAACAATGTTAAATTTTAGAGGAGACGAGTTGTAATAAATGCAAAATAAAAATTTCATATTAAAAATGTAATAGGCATAAAAGGTAAGTATTAAAATAATGTATTGGGAATTGCAAGTCACACTGTTACTCACATGTGTCTAGAGTCGTACAGTACCTGTCTATTGGTAGGGTAACCTTAATATTTTTGTGATTGCATTATGGCTATTTGTCCAAACATACAGTACTGAATTTATTTCTAATTACTGATGGAAGATCAGCCAGTCAATTTCTGATGCTAAGTATTCTTGAAGCATTTAGTTGTGTATTATTCCATCTGTCTTGCAGTCAAAGATGCTCTGAATAAAGTGGTTTTTAGCTTGACATATTTGACGAAAGCTCAATTTGTTGTAATCTACAGGCTGGGAAGATGTACACAAAAAGACAGATGGTGTACCCAGACAAGAGGAAGGGTTTGGTACCAAGCAGATGATTCCCTTATGCATTTCTGTTGGAAGGACCGTGGCACTGGAACAGTTGAAGAGGTAGGACATTTACATCAATTGAAAGGCAAGGCAGTTTTATCTTTAGACTATGTTTGGTAACCATTGTAACCATAGTAGGGCAAAAGTATTCTAGGTGGCTGTCAAACTGCTGAAATAATGCATGGATTTTGACGGACAATCTTGTATTAAAAGTGATGCTTTTGGTAGTTCAGTATAAAATCTGCACGGACAAATCTGACCCAAATTTTATTTGGCAAGCACTTGCATGTATAGATTGTCAAAATCTTAATAAATTTTTTTTAATGGAAATGTGGTTTGAAAGCATAAATGTTAAAGTAAGCTGTTATTTTTCAGGATCTGATTATTTTCCCCGATGACTGTGAATATAAGCGTGTGTCACAGTGCACCACTGGTTGAGTTTATGTACTCAAGTTTAAATTGTCAAGCAGACGACTCTTCTTTTGGATTCAGGTAAAAAAAATAGTGTACTTGTATATGACATTGAAATTTTGGTTGTTGATAAATTGTTATAGAAGGGCAAAATGTATTGGTAAATAAAGACTAGTAGTTTTAAAGTAGAAAACTTTTAAGTAGAAATTGTTAAGTACTGTAGTAGGTGTTTAAATTTACAGCAAATGACTCGATATAAATGAAATGTAGCATATCATGAACTTCCACATTATTTGCATACTTTAAGGTTTTGCCTCCATAGGTGATAAGATTGCTGAACTAACCAATGGTAATTATCTAATGTGCTGAGGGCTAGATGGTGCATTGTGAATTGGAGTTTACAATAATGTGCTGGAAGGTAATGCACCATCTATAGCAGATAATAAAACATATATACAGAGACCATTTTGGTAATCATACCCAAACAGTTTATATTACAAATGCAACACTTTTTTGACTTTAGGAGCCCAAGACGGACAAGGATGATGAGCAGTCTCGCAAAGTGAATGAACTACTCAATAATCCACCGGCTCCAGGGTCACAGCGCCCATCTGGGTCAACTGCAAATCCTGCCCTGGGATCGGAAATTACCAATTTAAGGGATTCTGATATCCAAAATCTGTTTGGGAATATTTCACAACAACAGCTGATGCAGATTTTGGGAAGTGGAATGTCCAGTTTGGCAACACTGCTTGGTCCAGGGTTAGTTTATTATATAAATATGTATTAATTGAGACAACCTTGTATAAATATTTCTTTAAATAGTTTAGTAGCAAGTTTGACAAGATTTTAACCAGGAGTAGTAGTGAACTTAACAGAGTATTGAAAGAAATTTGGCATGTCATTTTAGTGTAGAAAAGTATAAATACTGTAAAACTAAACTCAAATAAGGCAGAAATGCTTTCAGAAAGCAAGTAACTGGAGATTTTGGGAGCATTTTCTATTAAGCGTACAGTATTTATTGTAATTTCAAATGAATCGTTTGATTGGTTGAGAAGAGCTTTGGTCTTTCTAGTTTTGGTACAGAATTTGCCGAGTACTATAGAGCTGTATTCATGATGGCAGATATGTTAAAGTAAATAGTGTTGTTTATATAATGTGTTGGGATATATGTTTTCAAATATGTATTTTGTCTGTTGGGCTTGTACTGTTACTTATACTTTTTATCCTCCTTTTTGTTTTTTCATGGAAAAACATCATAAATGTTGAACCCATCTTGAGGAGTATTTTTAGTTGTTAAATCATAATAATTGGTTGACATTTTTATTTTCAAATATTTGCAGTAGGTCTGGCAGTGGTGGGGGTCGAAGCGGTAGTGGAAGTAGCAGCTCAACTTCTGCCACAACAACAGCTTCCACCACTCCAGCTACCACCACCACCCCGACACCTGCACCTACCCCTGCTCAAGGTATAGTAGAACATAAAGATGTAAATGTGTTTGTAAGACACTATAGAAATTAGTCTTAAACTTGAAACTCACATCAGGTTGAATCCTGTTCTAAATGTTGGTACAGCACCGAGAACAGCGATGGCCTGGCATCTTTCAGGGGTCAACATTATATTAATGATATAAGTGGTTGGGCCCCCATTCCCTCGCATGTCTTTGTATCCCAGTTCTTGTGCAATAGTTATCCCCTCTGTGTGCTTTACAATATATAGTTATAGTGACTTGGTGTGTCTTCCTATTAATGAGCATATCTTACTGTTGTAAGCAAGTAGAAACATACATGACGTATACAGTGGATAACAACTTGCAAGATTTTTGTAATGTTTAGGTTTTCATGTCTCTGGTTTTATATTGTATACTGTTGTTTATCTATAGAAAACCCCTTGGAATTTGATCACCAAGAGATCGAAAACTTTGAGTCTGGTTACACATACCTGAACACTTGAAAAAAAAATCACTTTACAATTGAAATGGGTGAAGGCACATAATGACATTTTATTACACTGTGTGTATTTTAATTAATAGATACAGTATTGTATTCTGTAATTGTTGTTATACAATATTTTAATCCTCAAAGTTTTCATACAATAATGTCAAAGGCCAGTTGTATTGAATTTAATCCAAAATGCCAAAGAATACATCCAAAATGTATGGTTACTAACATTGCAGTTGAGGAAAGTAGCTCAACAGCTACTATTGTTTTTGAGTAGGGCCTTCCTCGGTGAGTAACCAAGCCTGGACCAGGGCTCACCCGGACACTTGCAGACTTTCATCTGCATAGTGACAATGTAAATTTAATCTTTTAATAAACAAATAAGTGACCTTATGCAGACGCGCGTCTGAAAATAGATACACTGCAAGTCTTCATATAGATCAAATTAAAAAGAAGCCAAAGAAGAATGTCATTGTGGAATAGCTGAAGGTTTGTTTAGAATATTTCCAATTGTTGGGTCAATCCCACCAAGGGACAGAATCTTTCATTAGGGGTTTATTATTGTTGTTGAGAAAAGTTAGTTATTTATGTATATAATTTTTCAGATTCTGCTAGAGGTGGGAGCAATAGCCGGGAAAGTAATAGTACCACTCCTTGCAGTGGCAGTATTGTGCCCATTCAGTTGTCAGATTTACAGTATATGCTTTCTGGCATTTCTGTTCCACCGGATGTGTCAGGTTCACCCAGGGTTGCAGGTATACAAGTTGCTAGTACTTGTATGAGGGTTGGTTTGGTGAGAAATGACGCAAAGTCTTCAGTTTTGAAAGGAAATTATTTCCTAGCATCAAGGTTCTTTAAGGAGATGGTTTTGAACTGGTAGGGTCAATAGGTATATTAGGAAAGTAGTGTTGTGATTTTATCATAAAATTAGAACTACATTAAGGTGGAAAGATAGGTTGCAAGAAGAACATTGGGATTTTTATACCAGTAGGGCATAGGTCTGGCTCAGATACTGTAGGCAAAAAGATAGTTTTTGAAGTATTGGCTAAAGTTTTATCACACATATTGTAACAAGGTTAAGGGCAAATTTGAGGGAGAGGGGAAATTTACATTATTCAGTATTATCTTTCGTGCTGTACCTTATATTTTCAGTCTTTTTTCCAAACTGAGTAATCTTCAACTATCATTGTACAAAAGCATTTGAAAGATGTATCCCCAATATTGTTTTAAAGTTCTGTCTTGTTATTTTGTAAATACTTTTAAGTTATAATTTTTATAGACATTCCCTGGTATGATTAACAAGGAAATTATCACTTGATGCTTTTCCTCATCTTTAAAAGAGGTGTCATGACCTTTTACAGAAGGTTTTAGTGAGCAATACATATCATAGGCGGTCACACATTTAATTGATACCCATTGTAAGAATTTAGTATTATTCATGACCACTCTGATAAATCTGATAAATGTACCATAAATATAGATTTTTAGTTGTATTTGTAAAGCTTTGTTTTTCCAAAAGTGGATGTGAGTTCGGCCATGACTGCAGAAGCTCTTCAGCCGATCTTGACCAATGAAGATTTTGTGAATCAACTTTGCCCTTATCTTCCTGCAACGTCTGATGAGTTACCTCCTACTGAACAACTCCGAGGAACGGTCACTTCTCCTCAGTTCCAGCAGGTACAGTATGCATGTCTGGGTTTAATGTGTAGTATGTATATTAATACAGAGACACCTCAGTTTATGAATGCCCTTCTTTACGAACTTTTTGGGTTACGAGCCCAATTTCTTTGTGAAATCCGAATTGGATAACAAACTTTGCCTCGGGTAACGAAGTTTGTTGATACGCGTATACCCGACCTAACGCGTGGTGGCACAGCCACTGCGCCTCGGTTTACCAGTGCCTCCCGTCTAGTGACAATCATGCTTGAATTCTTTGTAAAGAATTTCAGTATTTTTTGAGTTTTTGGGTTTTTGAACATAAGTTATTATATATCTTGCCATGGGTCCCAAGAAAGTCGGTGGTAAGGTTGAACTTAAGAAAATAGTTGAGTTGAGACAGTAGAGGATGTCCCTTCCTCATTAAGAAAATGTGTGATGTATGGGAAGAACTGCAAAGTTTTGTTGAAAAAACTCGCTCAGATAAAGCTGTAACAGGCCATTGCATTGACCTTTTAATGACAATGCAATGTCTCACTACAGACAAGTGTTAAAATATTGGGAAAAACAAGTGTCTTTAGACAGTTTCTTAGCAAGACAAGCACGCAGTGAGCCACAGCCAGGTCCTAGTGGTACAGTACTCTTACAAAACAGAGTACCTTAGAGAAGTCATCACTTCCTGATGTTATAGTGGAAAGGGACTCTTTCCCCCCCCCCCCTCTAAACAGGAACACCTCTCTTCCTCCCTCCTCCCCTCCCCCTTCTTCATCTTCCATATGCCAACAAGAGTCATCAGTAAAGGTAAGCAATACGTGTACATACAGTACTCTAGTACTCAAGATTTGGGTGAATTAAGTATAAAATTGACTTTGAAGTTAATATTTTTGGGTGTGTGGAATGGATTAATTAAATTTACATTATTTCTTATGGGGAATTTGCTTCGGTTTTCAAATTTTCGCCTTACGAATCGTCTCTGGGAACGGATTAAACTCTTAAATGGAGGTACCACTGTAATTGTATTATATATAGTTAATATTATGTACTGAAGGGCACCTAGCATCTTCAATTAATGGATATACAGTACATAATTTGTATTCCCATGCATATACAGTACTCGTGTATGCATGTACATGCCCGTAATTTATGTGGCTTGAGGCAACTTTCTTGGCAAGATCAAACTTCGTAAGGTCATTGTTGTTCGTGAGCCACGGACGTAAAACAAACCTTGATGGTTTGTTTTACCTAAAGAATTTATATAATGCCCTTCCACTTTGTATATGTAACTGCAGCAAAGGACTATAATATAACTATCTTGAATATACCAAGGCTGGGCATGGACTAGAAGAAATCCCGAAACTCTCTGCAGGTACATGTTTTTGGTGGTGTNTTCCGTAATTTTTTTCCTTCTCCTGTACAGTCGTCTGCGTTCTCTTTCTAGAGTGTTCCTCTTTCTGCCCCTCCTCACCGGCACGTGCTTCAAGCAGACCTTGTAAGCTTCAGCTGTCAGTTGAGCTATTCCTGTGTGGGAGTTTTGTCGCTTAAGACCGTCTCCCATTGAATGGTTGAAAGGTCTACATTTATTTTTTTCCCAGTCAATCCTCTTATTGTTGAAATTGAATTGATGAATATTCCTTCTCGCTTGTTGGGTCTCTTAGATCTACTACCGTTATTTATGCTAGTTCGCACTTCAATGAGCTTATGGTCTGAGTATGAAGTATCTGAGATTGTTATGTCTCTGATTAGTTCATCATTGTTTGTGAATAACAAGTCTAGTGTGTTTTCGTTCCTAGTTGGTTCTGTAATCTGTTGATTGAGCGAGAATTTGTCACAGAATCTCAAAAGTTCTCTGACCTGTGGCTGGTTATTTCCCGGGTCGTTCCCTGCTATGATATTTGTGTTTGCCATTCTCCATCTTAGACTCGGTAAATTGAAATCTCCAAGGAAGATAATATCTGGAGCTGGGTTTGCTAGGTCATCAAGTATGTTCTCTATTTTGTGCATCTGCTCTGTGAATTCCTCACCGTTGTATCTGGCGGTTTATATATTAAAATATATAAGCGGGTAGCTGTAGTAAACTGAGGCAGGTCGGACCGCATGACCGGGAACCACGCGCTTGGCCGACCCGAACGTGTACCAACAAATATCGGATGTCGAGTCGCAATTTTTTATGAAATTTATATCGGAACTGGAATTTATCGTAAGTAGGGGCAATCGTATGTCGAGGTGCCACTGTAATTGGAGATTTGGGGAGCATTTTCTATTAAGCGTACAGTATTTATTGTAATTTCAAATGATTCGTTTGATTGGTTGAGAAGAGGTTTGGTCTTTAGTTTTGGTACAGAATTTGCCGAGTACTATAGAGCTGTATTCATGATGGCAGATATGTTAAAGTAAATAGTGTTGTTTATATAATGTGTTGGGATATATGTTTTCAAATACTGTATTATTTTGTCTGTTGGGCTTGTACTGTTACTTATATTTTTGATCCTCCTTTTTGTTTTTTCATGGAAAAACATCATAAATGTTGAACCCATCTTGAGTATTTTTAGTTGTTAATTCATAATAATTGGTTGACATTTTTATTTTCAAATATTTGCAGTAGGTCTGGCAGTGGTGGGGGTTGAAGCGGTAGTGGAAGTAGCAGCTCAACTTCTGCCACAACAACAGCTTCCACCACTCCAGCTGCTACCACCACCCCGACACCTGCACCTACCCCTGCTCAAGGTATAGTAGAACATAAAGATGTAAATGTGTTTGTAAGACACTATAGAAATTAGTCTTAAACTTGAAACTCACATCAGGTTGAATCCTGTTCTAAATGTTGGTACAGCACCGAGAACAGCGATGGCCTGGCATCTTTCAGGGGTCAGCATTATATTAATGATATAAGTGATTGGGCCCCCATTCCCTCGCATGTCTTTGTATCCCAGTTCTTGTGCAATAGTTGTCCCCTCTGTGTGCTTTACAATATATAGTTATAGTGACTTGGTGTGTCTTCCTATTAATGAGCATATCTTACTGTTGTAAGCAAGTAGAAACATACATGACGTATACAGTGGATAACAACTTGCAAGATTTTTGTAATGTTTAGGCTTTCATGTCTCTTTGGTTTTATATTGTATACTGTTGTTTATCTATAGAAAACCCCTTGGAATTTGATCACCAAGAGATCAAAAACTTTGAGTCTGGTTACACATACCTGAACACTTGGGAAAAAAAATCACTTTACAATTGAAATGGGTGAAGGCACATAATGACATTTTATTACACTATGTGTATTTTAATTAATAGATACAGTATTGTATTCTGTAATTGTTGTTATACAATATTTTAATCCTCAAAGTTTTCATACAATAATGTCAAAGGCCAGTTGTATTGAATTTAATCCAAAATGCAAAAGAATACATCCAAAATGTATGGTTACTAACATTGCAGTTGAGGAAAGTAGCTCAACAGCTACTATTGTTTTTGAGTAGGGCCTTCCTCGGTGAGTAACCAAGCCTGGACCAGGGCTCACCCGGACACTTGCAGACTTTCATCTGCATAGTGACAATGTAAATTTAATCTTATAATAAACAAATAAGTGACCTTATGCAGACGCTCGTCTGAAAATAGATACACTGCAAGTCTTCATATAGATCAAATTAAAAAAGCCAAAGAAGAATGTCATTGTGGAATAGCTGAAGGTTTGTTTAGAATATTTCCAATTGTTGGGTCAATCCCACCAAGGGACAGAATTTTTCATTAGGGGTTTATTATTGTTGTTGAGAAAAGTTAGTTATTTATGTATATAATTTTTCAGATTCTGCTAGAGGTGGGAGCAATAGGCGGGAAAGTAATAGTACCACTCCTTGCAGTGGCAGTATTGTGGCCATTCAGTTGTCAGATTTACAGAATATCCTTTCTGGGATTTCTGTTCCACCGGATGTGTCAGGCTCACCCAGGGTTGCAGGCAAGACAAGTTGCTAGTACTTGTATGAGGGTTGGTTTGGTGAGAAATGATGCAAAGTCTTGAGTTTTGAAAGGAAATTATTTCCTAGCATCAAGGTTCTTTAAGGAGATGGTTTTGAACTGGTAGGGTCAATAGGTATATTAGGAAAGTAGTGTTGTGAATTTGGTATATTAGGAAAGTAGTGTTGTGAATTTATCATTAAATTAGAACTACACTAAGGTGGAAAGATAGGTTGCAAGAAGAACATTGGGATTTTTATACCAGTAGGGCATAGGTCTGGCTCAGATACTGTAGGCAAAAAGATAGTTTTTGAAGTATTGGCTAAAGTTTTATCACACATTGTAACAAGGTTAAGGGCAAATTTTAGGGAGAGGGGAAATTTACATTATTCAGTATTATCTTTCGTGCTGTACCTTATATTTTCAGTCTTTTTCCAAACTGAGTAATCTTCAACTATCATTGTACAAAAGCATTTGAAAGATGTATCCCCAATATTGTTTTAAAGTTCTGTCTGTTATTGTGTAAATACTTTTAAGTTATAATTTTTATAGACATTCCCTGGTATGATTAACAAGGAAATTATCACTTGATGCTTTTCCTCATCTTTAAAAGAGTTGTATGACCTTTTACAGAAGGTTTTAGTGAGCAATACATATCATAGGCGGTCACACATTTAATTGATACCCATTGTAAGAATTTAGTATTATTCATGACCACTCTGATAAATCTGATAAATGTACCATAAATATAGATTTTTAGTTGTATTTGTAAAGCTTTGTTTTTCCAATAGTGGATGTGAGTTCGGCCATGACTGCAGAAGCTCTTCAGCCGATCTTGACCAATGAAGATTTTGTGAATCAACTTCGCCCTTATCTTCCTGCAACGTTTGATGAGTAACCTCCTACTGAACAACTCCGAGGAACGGTCACTTCTCCTCGGTTCCAGCAGGTACAGTATGCATGTCTGGGTTTAATGTGTAGTATGTATATTAATACAGACACACCTCAGTTTATGAATGCCCTTTTTACGAACTTTTTGGGTTACGAGCCCAATTTCTTTGTGAAATCCGAATTGGATAACAAACTTTGCCTCGGGTAACGAAGTTTGTTGATACGCGTATACCCGACCTAACGCGTGGTGGCACAGCCACTGCGCCTCGGTTTACCAGTGCCTCCATCTAGTGACAATCATGCTTGAATTCTTTATAAAGATTTCAGTATTTTTGAGTTTTGGGGTTTTTGAACATAAGTATTATATATCTTTCCATGGGTCCCAAGAAGTCGGTGTAAGGTTTGAACTTAAGAAATTTAAGTTGAGACAGTAGCGATGTCCCTTCCTCGTTAAGAAAATGTGTGATGTAAGGGAAGACCTGCAAAGTTTTGATGAAAAAACTCGCTCAGATAAGCTGTAACAGGCCATTGCATTGACTTTTTATTGACAATGCAATGTCTCGCTACAGACAAGTGTAAAAT
>WNGS01052102.1:0-23421 GCA_020271785.1 Procambarus virginalis
CCATCCTGTGTCCTACCACCAGATTCCCCATAGCAGTTCCAGTGAAAAACATTACAGCTGCTACAGTGGTGGAAGAACTACTGAAAATCTTCACCCAGTATGGATTTCCGAGGGAGATTCAGAGCGACTGTGGCACCAACTTCACCAGTGATCTCTTCAAATGGGACTCTGGAGGAGTTCAACATCAAACAGGTACTGTCCAGCCCCTATCATCCTGCTTCAAGGGTTTCTCTCGAGCGTAGTCATCAGACTATCAAGGCACTCTTAAAAAAGTTTTGCAATGAGACCGCTAAGGATTGGGATAGGCAACTTGATCTCATTATGTGTATTTTCAGAAGTCTTCCCAACGAGTCACTAGGAGTATCTCCTTATGAGATGCTCTACGGACGTAAGTGCCATACACCCCTCAAGGCTCTCAAGGACTCTCTACGTGATGCCACCCTCAGTGAGCATCAGAATGTGCCCCAGTTCTTCAAAACCTCCGACACATTCTAGAGAGGGTCCATTCCTTCGCTAGCAACAACCTACAGAAAGCCCAAGAGAGGATGAAGACTCGTTACGACCAGCACTGCCAAGTAAGGAAGTTTAAACCGGGAGACTTAGTCCTTGCCTATTTCCCTATCCCAGGTTCTCCTTTGCAAAACAGGTTTCCAGGACCCTACCGTGTTAAGGAGTGCCGGAATAACTTCAACTACGTTATCGAGACCCCTGATTGGCGGCGGAAGACCCAGCTGTGCCACATCAATCTGCTGCAACTTTACCATGATGTTCCTCCCACTGTGCTAACCAACTTCACAACCTTTTCAGGTCCATACAGCCACAGTGAGACCTTCCCTGCTTCTCCTTCCGAAAGCACTGACACTGAGACAGCACTTTCTAATTCGGAAATCCTTACTGACCTCCATAATTACTTTCAGGACAGTAATTGTGCTCCTTTATCATATTCTAATACTACTCTCACCTCGCCAGATATCACCAAGTCTCCCATCCTCCATATCGACGCCAGTGGTACCGGCAACGGGGGTGACCTGGTACAATAAGGCGAAGAGACTCTACCCACTAACTACCATAAACGACAACACGTTCAACAAGGAGCTACTCAACGTCCTGAACAGGCAACACTTTGCTCCATACCTGCAAAGTACTCGGTCCACCACCATCTACATGGACCACAACCATCTTCACTTCCTACAGCCAGCCTAACTCAACCATCGACTACTTCCACAATGGGCTTGCCAGCTGCATCATTTCAGCCTGGAGATTGCTACACCCAGGAGTCTGACTACATCATATCAGACGCCCTCTCCAACTTCATTGAGGTAGAGCCTACTCCACCTATCACTCTACCTCCCGAGAACGTGACTCCACCAGAACCACAGGCTTCGGGGGAGAGTTGTGACGATAATCTCTTCCCAGAGATTGAGCCTGCTCTTTCCTATCATCATCATGTTCCACAATATATTCAAGATACGTTTTACTGTAGCTTAAACGTATATCACGACCAGCCACGCACCTGCAAACTCCCCCTCCCCCCATTCCTGCACACCTGGTCGCCCACCGACCCGCCAACTGCTACTCCCAGTCTGGAACTACCGACTTGCCGGCCGTCCTGCATTCTCATTGGCCGTTCGAGAACACGCCACTTCAGTCCTTCTCCAACCACGTTACTCACCAAGGCAACGTCGGGATCGACCGGCAGCACTACAGTCAGAATATCTCATGCTCTCACGCTATGAACACCTAGTTGACTCACCTCGTGTGATCAAATAGAGGCTTATAGCTTGCGCATATATTCCCAGCACCATTTCTTTATTATTCATTATTGTATGTCCTCCATGTCCCATTGTTCACTTAAATTCATTCTTTTTTATGTTATTTTCACTTGTTGACTTGCATTTGATCAGCCAAGGAATTGTCTTTATTTTACTTTGTTTTCTTGAATAATTAAATTTAATTGTTTACCTTTTGTGTTTAGTGTGTCTTACCTTACCACAGATTATCAGACAAGCAGTCATTCTTTTTTGTTTTCCTTTTTTTTATAACTTACATATATGTGGCCCAGCATTGACATCTGCCATTGGAAGACTGCAGAACACCATTTCCAACACGTTACCGTCACAATATATATATATATATATATATATATATATATATTATATATATATATATATATATATATATATATATATATACAGAGAGAGAGAGAGAGAGAGAGAGAGAGAGAGAGAGAGAGAGAGAGAGAGAGAGAATGTGAAAATATAAATTATATTAATCATATGTGACAAACTGAGATGGGATGAATATACTCAACCTACACTATCGGTGAGAACCAGGTAATTACCAGAGTCGTTTCAGCATCTTGTTTGAGTCATCAGCTGTGAGGCAGATATCAGGAGCTTGGGTTTGGTTTCTGAATGATTTTGCTTTATTGTTCCAGATAAATAAAATGTTTCCAAACTGTTATTGACAAGTACATGGAAAACACACAGAAATAAGTACAAATTCCTTTTTACCAAATCCAACCTTGCCAAAAGATTAACAAAATGGAGGCTGTTTAATAAAATAATTTTCAAGTTAAATATAAATCTAATTTAGAGCACAGAATAATTATTATTCAAAATTGAGCTGTTATTCTTTCAGTGAGAGCATTCGTAAATACTGTATTAATTTTGTGACAGGTATCAGGTGTGATGGTGTCCACCCCTATATTTCTTCCTTCCCAGCTTAGAAGAGTCATATCTCCATATTCTAAGTATTCTCTGATGTTCAGGGAACATTTTCATGTGTGGGAAAGCGTGGAGCGTGATTAAGCTGGCTGTAAAGTGGCCAGCTAAGTCTGATAATGCAAGGGGCTTACGCCTTTTGAGGCACAGGATGGTGTCGAGCCATCCTCTTTCCCGCCAAGACGTCCTGACGCTTCTCGGCACCTGATTGGCCAGGTGAGGTCATGTGCCGGAAGTGACCAATGGCGAGAGCCCTCGGGCGGTGTGACGTCATGAGGCGAGGGGCCCGGGCAGCGGGCGCCTGGGTGGGAAGACAGTACGTCACGAGCCGTCATAGAAGTGAGACGCGCTCGAGCCAGCTCCGGACCTAGAGAGCCCTTACTAGTAAATTTAAGCTCCGCATCGATTCTGCAGACAGTCTGAGAAGCCATCCAACTTCCGTGGAGTGCCCAGAGGCAAGGACGGACCGGATTGAAGAGCCAAGAGCCCTATCAAGAGTCAGCAGCAGAGGGAATGTTGGGCTGGTGACGTCTGGGACGCCCACTAGAGGACCACGTCTTACACATCAAGCTAGAAGATAGGGCCGGGCTCAAATCTACTGGCAGTTCAGGCGAGGGGAAGCTGTGCTGGACTGCGAGGTGTTGGCAGTGCCAGTGAGAGTGGAGGTCGACGACGGAGGTACCTGTCTCCAGTACCCCAGAGAAAAGGAGGAGGGAGGCAGTACCTGTTGGGAGTCAGCACGGCCAAGACGCGTTGGAGTGAAATAACATAGATAATTGTCCCTCCCTTACCCCTTTTGAGCTAGGCGAGTTCGAGTATTTTATATTTTGTGAATATTTCCACTCATCATTTTATTGTCTAAGTGACAGGACGTTAGGCTAGGGGCCAAAAACTCATTTAGGCATGAGTTGGTGTGTGTAAGCATTAACGTGGTGATGTTACTGATCCTGGAAGGGTAGTTGGTGTCCAAGGAGCCACCAACGTACTCTGAAACGTCCAGCTAGCTGATCGCATTGCTAGAGGCTTGGGAAAAATCATGACGTTCTGATGGCTGGAGCTGTCAGCTGATCGTGCTGCCAGAGGCGCGAGGTGTGTGCCAGCGCTGGAGGAGTGGACCCAGTCAGCTGACCGTGTTGCCAGAGACGTGTCATCGTGAAATGCTGCCGCCAGCGGATGATTCCAAACATAGACATTTCTTTATGCCATAAATATGTGTATATATGTGTATATGTTTATGGGAGCCGGTCGGCCAAGCGGACAGCACACTGGATTTGTGATCCTGTGGTCCCGGGTTTGATCTCGGGCTCCAGCGAGAAACAATGGGCAGTTTCTTTCACCCTATGTCCCTGTTACTTACCAGTAAAATAGGTACCTGGGTGTTAGTCAGCTGTCACGGGCTGCTTCCTGGGGATGGATGCCTGGTCGAGGACCAGGCCATGGGGACACCACTAAAGCCTCGAAATCATCTCAAGATAACCCTCAAGATATATATGTTTTCTTCAGTAAACTTTTAAAATAGCTGAGGTGTGTGCCCACGCTGGAGGAGTGGTCCCAGTCAGCTGACTGTGTTGCCAGAGACGTGTCATCAAGAAATGCTGCTGCTAGCGGATAATTCCAAACATGTGTATTATATGTGTATATGTTTTCTTCAGTAAACTTTAAACTAGCTGAGGAGTTTAAGTGAGCCTAAATTCTCTAGGGCTATATATGAATATTTATGAGATCATTAGTGACACCTTGTACTGCACATGATATTGCATCCTTGAGTAAGGTAACCATTAAGATCAGTGACGCGATGCTGGGACACGAGTATAAACACCCAGCTGGCGACCTCAGGACAGACCAGATAAAGCAAGAGAAAATGTCCCAGTGTTAGGACAGGCAGATTTAGGTGAGTTATAGGAAGCTTGAACCTCCCCACTCGCAAGGGGTGTATAAGGCCAGCCCTTAGTTGACTGGGGGAGCCCAAGGGCGAGCAGTGGCGCCCAGTACTGAGGGTCTAAGCTCCGTGGGACGACCCCAACCACAGGTTGGAAGGGGGTGACACCTGACAGTGGCGACCTCGCCAGGATTCGATCGGAAAACCGTGGACAAAGGACTGCAAGTGTATTAAGGTCGATATTGGTCTCGGTTTACACTGCTCGCTAGTGTATTATCTGTATACAGTTACTCGATAGCCTAGAGATGGAGGATGACAGAGTAAAGAAGTTTATTGAGTCGAGGGACGCGCAGGAGTTGGAAGAGTGCACCAAGGCTCAGCTGCAGCTAGTGGCAGACCATTTGGGTTGAGATTGAGGTCCTCCAGGGTGGAGGAGCGTCGGATTTAGATCATGGCTCATCTCAAGGCCCGAGAGGAGGCTTCCAAGGATGGACCGCCCCAGATACCTGCCAGTGTTGGTGGGAACCGGAGCGACGAAGGTAGCAGTAGGGGATCCAGCGGTAGTAGCAGGAGAAGCGTGAAGCTAGAGATGATGAAAATGCAGCTTGAAGCTCAGCTGAAGTGGGAGGAGTGCGAAGCTCAGCTGAAGCATGAGGAGTGCGAAGCTCAGCTGGAGCGAGAGGAGCGCGAAGCCCAGCTGAAGCACGAGGAGAGTGAAGCCCAGTTGAAGCGAGGAGCGTGAAGCCCAACTGAAGCGGGAAGGGTGCGAAGCTCAGCTGAAGCGTGAGGAGCGCGAGGCTCAGCTGAAGTGTGAGGAGCATGAAGCCCAACTGCAACGAGATGAAGGAGAAAGACAACTGCGACGGGAAGAAATAAAAGCGAAGAAGGAGGTTGAGATGCATCGGGCGGAGCGCGGGCTGCCCTCAGTGTCGGCTCGGCAGGATGACCCCAAAGTGCGGGAAGGCGACCTATCAACCTTTGACCCTCTAGAGGCCGAAGCTTTCTTCGACCATTTGAGAGGATAGCGACATTGAAGGAATGGCTGGAAGAGGATTGGGCTGTGTTAGTGCAGAGTAGGTTGACTGGCGAGGCCAGGGAAGCTTATAACATGTTGGATCTTGAGGAATGCGCCGTTTACGACATGATCAAGAAAGCTGTGCTCCAATCGTATCGACTAACCCAGGAGGTTTACAGGAAACGCTTCCATGAGTGCTCAAGAGCTTCCGGAAGGTCGTATGCTGAAACTGCTTGGGACATGGAGCGCAAGTTCCTGCGGTGGTTGAAGGCTGAAGAGGTGGAGACGATGGAGGAGCTGAAGCAGTTGATGGTAATGGAGAGATTCATGTCAATGCTCCATCCAGAACTAAGGGTCACGATCAAGGAGGCTGGTATTACAGAACTTAAGGCTGCTGCAGACAGAGCCGACCTACTGGAAGAGGCACTACATCTCGGGAAGGAGGGACGCCTAGGCACTCGCCTTACCCAAGGTTAGGGGGGAACGTCAAGAGTTCAGGAGGGGCGAGGACGGGTGGAGACTCTCCCAAGGATAGTTCACACAGTGAGGTGAGTTGGTTCAAGAGTTCAGGGGAACCGGTGAGGAGACCCCAAAAGGGGAACACCGGGACTGGTGCTGGAGCGAGGAACGCTGCCAGGGAGACGACGACCGGGGGCGCGACGAGGACCCAGGGGACGACGGTTTCCGGGGGCGTTGCCCGAGTGACAGGTGGAGAGTCGCCTCCCAGGAGAGTCAGGTGTTTTAATTGTGGTGGGCGCGGACATTTCGACCGTGAGTGCGACGAGAACCGGAGGAATATGGGACTGATGTTGGAAGTGGAGAGAGTATTCATTCATACCCCATATCATATTGGACCCAATGTGAATGGTTGGGAAATGAAGTTGGGTGAACACCCCTTCGTTTTCAGGGCCACAGTGAAGTTTGGGAAGTCAGACCCAGTGGAGATTGCAGTTCTTCGTGATACGGGTGCTGACATAAGCATGGTAGCCAGGAGTATTCTTCCCAACGAATATAATGAATCACCGGTGGGAGTGGTGAGAATACGGAGTGTGGGAGAAGAGCACAGGTTACCACTTCACGAGGTACAGCTGATTGCCGACTATGGAGTCGAGTAGGCTATCGTAGCTGTAGCCCTTAAGTTACCCTTAGAGCACGTGCATATGGTGCTGGATAACGACCTCGGTGGAGGAAGGATACAACCCGATTGGGCCAGGAGTGCCTATGTGTCAGGCAGTGGTGCGACCCTGCCAGGTGAGGTGTTGGTTGACCCAGGCAGTGGTGAGGTTGCCAACCGCACCAATGATAACGTCGTCAGGGTCGACAACGACGAAGGCGAAAAGACAGTGAGGTCATTGGAGGTCATGGATAATCCCGACGAGGACCTGCGGTTAAGCCTAATGATGCGTGTGGAGGAGCAGCTGTACAAGCGCCTGAGACGGTGAGGTTGCTGCAGATCGCACTCCCTCCTTCAAATAGGGTGAGCTCAGTGGATGAGCGAATGGCGGTGAGGGGCAGAGTGGAGGAGCCACGACGCAGTGCACCCTATGCCGGCCAGATGAATAGTGGTGGGTGCAAGATGAACCACCGTGGTGAGGTGAGCCACCAGGGGGTGGACGAGCTCAACCACGAACCAAAGAAGACGTCTACAGGGAAGAGAATCTCATGGAGGAGTGAAGATCGTCGGGAACGAATGGTATAGGAAAGGTAATTGGAAGAAAGCAGGGGACAGGTATACCCAGGGTAGGCACCGGCCTTACCAGAGGGGGATTGGGCCATCGCAAAAGCCTAGTGTAGAAAAGATGAAGTTGCTGGATGGAGGACAGGTAACAGGTGTCGCTGTGAGGAGACAGCGCGTTTACAGGAGAAGAGGAACCAAGAAAAGAGAAGAATGGCAAACAGGAGATCCTGAGAGGAAGCATGGAGTACCTGTAGGACGTGGTGGGAGTGCAAGGGTACCTCAGAGTGCACGACGCAGTGGAGGCTCTACATGCATCGAACCTTGCAGAGGTAACAAGTCGTTGGAACGCACTCGTGGACACGGAAGGAGGATCCCTTATAGGTGTTCAGGGAACACCCACTCCACCCGGTCCGGTGCGAGGTGGAAGTGTAGAAACACAAGTGACTGGTGAGGGGGTACGAGCCACGACACAAACTGGAGGAATGGAGGGAGCAAGAGCATAGTTTCCCTCTCCAATGCTGCTCATTCGATATGATTCTTATTTTAAGGGGAGGGGTATGTGACGATGTCCACCCCTATATTTCTTCCTTCCCAGCTTAGAAGAGTCATATCTCCATAGTCTAAGTATTCTCTGATGTTCAGGGAACATTTTCATGTGTGGGGAAGTGTGGAGCGTGATTAAGCTGGTTGTAAAGTGGCCAGCTAAGTTTGATAATGCAAAGGGCTTACGCTTTTTGAGGCACAAGACGGTGTCGAGCCATCCTGTTTCCCGCCAAGGCGTCCTGACGCTTCTCGGCACCTGATTGGCCAGGTGAGGTCACGTGCCGGAAGTGACCAATGGCGAGAGCCCTCAGGCGGTGTGACGTCATGAGGCGAGGGGCCCGGGCAGCGGGCGCCTGGGCAGGAACAGTACGTCACGACCCGTCATAGAAGGGAGACGCGCTCGAGCGAGCTCCGGACCTTGAGAGCCCTTACCAGTAGATTTAAGCTCCGTTTCAATTCTGCAGACAGTCTGAGAAGCCATCCAACTTCCGTGGAGAACCCAGAGGCAAGGATGGACCGGATTGAAGAGCCAAGAGTCTACAGCAGAGGGAACGTTGGGCTGGTGACGTCTGGGACGCCCACTAAAGGACCACGTCTTACACATCGAGTGAGAAGCTAGGGGCGGGCCCAAATCTACTGGCAGTTCAGGCAAGGGGAAGCTGTGCTGGACCGCGAGGTGTTGGCAGTGCCAGTGAGAGTGGAGGGCGACGACGCAGGTACCTGTCTCCAGTATCCAGAGAAGAGGAGGAGGGAGGCAGTGCCTGTTGGGAGTCAGCACGGCGAAGACGCGTTACCACGACGGAGGAACCTGTGTGTGTGTGGTGGGAACTAGTTGTCGGCAGAGTAGATGCCAGAACCAGGAACCTCAACATCCCTCAACAGAGGACGAGTCAGCTTCGTGGTTGGAGTGAAATAAGGTAGATAATTGTCCTTCCCTTACCACTTTTGAGCTAGGCGAGTTAGAGTATTTTATATGTTGTGAATATTTCTACTCATCATTTTATTGTCTAAGTGACAGGACGTTAGGCTAGGAGCCAAAAACTCATTTAGGCATGAGTTGGTGTGTGTAAGCATTAACGTGGTGATGTTCGTGATGCTGGAAGGGTAGTTGGTGTGCAAGGAGCCACCAACATACTCTGAAACGTCCAGCTAGCTGATCGCCTTGCTAGAGGCGTGGGAAAAGTCACGACGTTCTGATGGCTGGAGCTGTCAGCTGATCGTGCTGCCAGAGGTGCGAGGTGTGTGCCCACGCTGGAGGAGTGGACCCAGTCAGCTGACTGTGTTGCCAGAGATGTGTCATCAAGAAACGCTGCCGCCAGCGGATAATTCCAAACATGTGTATTATATGTGTATATATGTTTTCTTCAGTAAACTTTTAAACAAACTGAGGAGTTTAAGTGAGCTTCCATTCTCTAGGGCTATATATAAATATTTATGAGACCATTAGTGATACCTTGTACTGCACATGATATTGCATCCCTTATTAAGGTAACCATTAAGACCACTGACGTGTTGCTGATCGCCTTGCTAGAGGCGATCAGCAACCCGTGGCTGGGACACGAGTATAAACACCCAGCTGGCGACCTCAGTACAGACCAGATAAAGCAAGAGAAAATGTCCCAGTATCAGGACAGGCAGGTTTAGGTGAGCTTGAACCTCCTCACTCGCTAGGGGCGTATAAGGCCAGCCCTTAGTTGACTGGGAAAGCCCAAGGGTGAGCAGTGGTGCCTAGTACTGAGGGGCTAAGACCCGTGGGATGACCCCAACCTCAAGTTGGAAGGGGGTGACACCTGACACAGGGGAGGTTGAAGGTTGGGGGGTTGTTATACAATGAAACTTGGTTATTTGTACCAACCTGATACTTCCTTACCATCGAAAAGAAACATCAACAACTCCCTGACAGAACATACAGCCGACCTCGGCAGTCACACGCCCGCTACCGTCGATCGACGAACAATGAACACTGGAGTGCTTGCAATTATTTAGATCACCCTGGTAAGCGTCTGGGTCTGGGAGAGGGGTTCAGCATCACCTTTATTCAGGGGTACGGCTCACACTGCCTAGTTGTCATGTGTACACAACCGCACCAGAGCCGCCGTGACTCCCCGCACTCTCCTTACCGTGGGATGATCTCTCAATCCCCTTAGTTTGTTGTAGTCCACTATCACCCAAGTTATAGCCGTGCCTCTCTCTCTCTCTCTCTCTCTCTCTCTCTCTCTCTCTCTCTCTCTCTCTCTCTCTCTCTCTCTCTCTCTCTCTCTCTCTCTGTCTTTCTCTCTCTCTCTAGCCAGGAAGCCTCACCAGGACAAGAGCAAAAGTCAGCTAACAAATATAACATTTAATACATAAGAACATACACAATATACATACGGAAATAGTTATAAAACAATGCCACCTCTTATGCTGCTACCAACTGATAACACTCCAATATCGCCTTATGTCTCCAACCTATAACTGTATCAGGCCGCTGCTTGAACTTCATCCTACAACCTTCTGCTTTCTTCACTGCTTTAGGCTGCATTATATGGCACATAAAATATTCACATATTTCCTACTCTACAAAAAGCATCAGTCTCCCACCTTGCACTGCTCCTTTCATGCCAAAACGCAATCAAACACTTCCTTAAACATCAAGGAAGATGTTCATAAGATCCTCTGTTCCATTACTCGAGGTCCCCCTAGTACAATCAACTATCTGGGTCCTTAAAATATCAAGAGAGGTACTCCTGCAGTTCCTCCATTCAACTGCACATGAAGTCCTCCTTGAGTGTCAGTGAAGCTCCTCCACCGGCTTCACACAAGATACGTATAGTTCCCGACACTCCTTTAAGTTTCACTATGTCACTGGAGTTCTGCTCCTCAACTCGAAGTCCTGCACCACCTTGCAGTTCAGCATATACTCCTTCTCCGGTACGAAGTTCTCTCACTAACTTATCCCACACAAAACTTTGCAGTTCTCCCACACAAAGGTTGCAGTTCTCCCACACAAACCTGCAAATCCATCATCATGCCATAATTAATGTTTTCCTAGCAGAACATAATTAAATGTATTCACAGAAAACGTTACTCTTCTACCCAACATCTCTTTAAACACAAATGCATCGCCGCGATGGTCCTCCAACATCCTGGACGAGTCCACAGTGGGAACATGTCTTGACACGTCGCTGAGGCCGCTGCCCGGTTGCAACACTGGGGGGCCTCCGCCCTTCAGTCAGCACTTAACCTTTAGCGAGGGAGTATGTACCACTCTTCCCTCCAGCATGTTCTCTCAACTCAAACTCGTTATATTTGCTAACTGGCTCAATAAATATGCATATCCTACATACATAAACACTTGCCATGATCGCTGGGCACACGATCAAGCACAGTCAACCACTATAACAACTGCTTCATGAGCTTACCTCAGAATTCATAGCTCGAGGGTGGTCAACTCCGCCCTCCAAGATGGCGTCCTCTAAGACGTCCAACAAACTTTCTTTAAAACTGCCTCACAGCTCTTCTGCTCCTGACTTGAATATACGAAGTCACCCAGCAGGCTCCACAACAGAAACACATGCTTGCTTCTTTCCTCTTGAAGAAGCAACACAATTAGAGTTCCACAAATGCGCGACCGACACACTTCCAGGTCGCCTCTAATATATCAAAATCACAGAGAAATGGTGCGCTAAGTCCCCAACAGCTTCCTCACACTTGCAAACAGACTCAGCACCACCACTAACACGAGGAACTATATTCTTCCTTCTTCCAGGAGAATCAACGAAGTACAACCATCGCTGACGACTGCTATTGCTCAAGTGAGGTCACAACGTCCCGCTAGCGCCACTTCACGTCTCCAAAATATCTACATCTCATTTCATGTCACTTATTTATCTTCTGCTCATATTTTTAAATTATTCACTGAAGTTTATATATATTTATTATCTTATAATATATTTATTATATATATATTATATAATTATTATCTTATAATATATTTATTATATGTATATTATATAATTATTATCTTATAATATATTTATTATATATATTATATAATTATTATCTTATAATATATTTATTATATATTTATACACCTTTCCTCTGACCTCTCAATCAGGCCCGGAAGGCAGAATAACTTTCACAAAGGTAGACTCGTTCCATCCAGGCTGGATGATGCATGCTCACTCCTTCAAGAACCAGTCCCAACGAATTGTCCCAACTTGATTTCAATGGAAACCATCTCTATCGAAAAAGCGTTAGTGGTTCTAGAGATTGTAGGAGACTTGTCAAAAGATTTGCCCTTGCCAGGAACCGAACCTGACTAGTTGGGAACCAATTGTCATCAGAAGAACAAGAAAGAATTAGAGGTGTTTAAATGTGGATATATGTAGAGAAAACGTTGTACTTTGCTACGCTGATCCCGTAGTGGTTACTCAAGTCGGTGGAAGGAAGTGGATAGGGAAAATGAGAGATCATGAGGGAGGGGAGAGGGGAAAATGATGTCTAAAGAAAGAGTGATGGTAAATCGGAGAAACAATTAGGAGGAGGTAAGGGAGGTAAAACTGAAAAGAAATAGAGATATAATGTTATTCATTCTACTGCCGACAAGGACAATATGCATGACAGTCTACCCAATAACCCAGCCCATTCTCCCGAACATTCCCACCGCCATTATACGGCAGAGATCCCCTCAAGGAAAAGAAGTGAGAACGACTAAATAATTTGTGTTATTATCTACTCTCTATACATGGTTAGGTTAGATTAAGGTTACCTTAGGTTAAGGTTTGGTTAGGTTAAGTTTCATTATGTTCGGTTATGTTAATACAATGTATTATTGACATTAATGATAAACAAGAAATTTGAAAACTGTTTTAGTGTGAACGTGAATTCCGTTTAGAGAAAACCCAGTTCTCCAAAGAAAACATTTTCACCATACACTCTTTATATTTTTAAGCACCGCTTTCTATTACATTGAAGTTAAAACCTGCAAATAATCTCTGTTTACGACAAAGGTAAATTTGCTAGTTTAAATGAAACCGTTAATAAACTTTCTTTGCCTTTGCTTTGCCTTTCTGCTGCCTTTCGAACAACTGCAGAGGGCATCTATCTCCGTTCAAGATCTGATGGAAAGCAGATCTGATGGAAAGCTCTATAATCTATTCAGACTCGGAGCGAAGACAAAAGTACAGATGCGAATCCTCAGGGAGTTCCTCTTCGCCGACGACGCAGCGATCACCACACACACAGCAGAAGGCCTGCAGCAGTTTCTCAACCACTTTGCTGCAGCCTGTTCCGCATTCGGCCTGACAATCATCCTGAAGAAGACACAGGTGATGGGACCAGACGTCAATGAGCTACCCTGTATAAACATCGCAGACTATGTGCTGAAGGCAGTTCATGAGTTTGTGTACCTGGACTCCACAATCTCAGACACCCTTTCCCTGGACACAGAATTCAACAGGCGTATCAGGAAGGCCGCAACAACACTGGCCAGGCTCACAAAGCGAGTTTGGGAAAATGCCAAACTGACAGTGAACCCAAGGCACACGTCAACATGGCATGTGTGGTGGGTATACTTCTCTACGGCTCGGAATCCTGGACCATGCGCTCTCGTCAGGAGAGACGGCTCAATACCTTTCACATGCGGAACCTGAGACGCATCCTTGACATCACGTGGAAAGACCAGGTCACCAACAACAGAGTACTCGAGAGAACAGGTGTCCCTTCAATGTTCACTCTCCTGAAGCAGAGACGCATGCGATGGCTGGGACATATCATACGCATAGACGATGGTCGCATACCGAAGGACCTCTTGTATAGAGAACTGGCATCAGGAAAAAGACCCACCGGAAGACCTCAGCTGCGGTTTAAAGACGTCTGCAAACGCGACCTCAAGCAGATGAACATCGACATCAACACTTGGGAGGCAGCAGCTGCGGACAGATCTGCCTGGAGATGCATAGTGCAGAAGGAACTCCAGCAATTCGAGGATGAACTGAAGAAGCAGGCGGAGAATAATAGACTTCAGTGGAGGTCTCGACCACTGTCAGACGCACCCGCTTCAGCGTTTATCTGCGCTCGCTGCAGTCGGGACTGTCATTCTCGGGTTGGCCTTCACAGCCACAGCAGACGCTGCATCCAACTAGACTACAACAACTAGACACCCAAGGCACAACTCCATAACCACACGGGACTGACGTATGCCTACTACTAATATACTTTCAGATCATCAAAAAATATGATGCTTTCTGATCGTCTGGATAACTATCCAGGTGGTTTGTGGGTGGGGGTGATGTCTCATGGTAATGGACTTGGTCTGAGAATGGGTTGAAACTGTTGCAGTAAATTGCCTGAACCTAACCAATCAGAGGATCCATGATCAGAAAACGGGACATCACAACAATTTCGCGAGCTGCTGCCATTTTTAGTACATCAATTTTTGCACTCAGGGAAAGTAGAAGTCAGCGTGCGATGTACTGTTAGGAGGACAGGATCAGTCTGGAACATTGTTTAATATTTCTGCTATACGCGATAGTTTTTCATCAGTAAGCTTGATGAAAAAAATTCCCTGCTGATTGTGAAAGTTAGAATGAAACAATTATTTATAATATTTACCTATACATGAGAGAACACTTTGACATAATAATAATGAAAAAGAAAACCCTGGTTCTCACATCAGCAATAACAGAGATATTAGTCTCTATTTATACATATGGAGGCGCCGTGGAGAAGGGGGACCTGCTGCATGGGAAACACCTTCTCCCCCGTATCAGCCTACCCAGAGTTTGTGCCCTGGAGAGGTCACTCCTAACCGACAACCAGAGAGCAGCCCATAGTCTTCTATAACTGATGGATGCCTAATATTATTAGTCATGGATTGACTGTCGATCCTTAGACGAATACTTGTGGTTTTAGAATGGGTTGATCACACACGGTGGAATATTTACCGCTAACCATATAGGTGCCACGGCTCTACCTTCCACTAAAGCATTACAAACTATATATTTTTTAATAAATATATCCGGCTTGCGGTACGTTGTATGAGGCGGTGGCCAGATGTGTAGTTTGTCCGAGTAAGGAAAAGGAAGGAGGAAGGATGGAGAGAGAGAGAGAGAGGGGAAGAAAGGAGGGATGGATGGAGACAGTGAGGGAACGATGGAGAACTGGTGGATGAAGATAGTGTGGATATTTTATAAGCAAAGAGTGAGAGAAGGAAGGGAATACAAAGATGCGAAGGAGGAGAACAGAGGGGATAGGAGGGAGAGTGAGAGAGTCATAAAGACAGAGAGGAAGGGAGCCCTTCCAGGCATTTATTAGCTCATCCGTTTTATGTGAATTGGAAATTGGATAACTTTCTCGTATGGTTTTCTTTATGCTTATCTCTGCTTGGTGATTAATTTCAACTTCCAGGAAGTTATTTCTTTGGCCAAAAAGATTTTCTTAGCTCAGCAATCATTTTGTGTCTTCTGCTCAACACTGACCTGGTCTCCTCTGCTCAGCACTGACCTGGTCTCTTCTGCTCAGCACTGACCTGGTCTCTTCTGCTCAGCACTGACTTGGTCCCTTCTGCTCAGGACTGACCTGGTCTCTTCTGCTCAGCACTGATCTGGTCTCTTCTGCTCAGCACTGATCTGGTTTCTTCTGCTCAGCACTGACCTGGTCTCTTCTGCTCAGCACTGACCTGGTCTCTTCTGCTCAGCACTGACCTGGTCTCTTCAGCTCAGCACTGATCTGGTTTCTTCTGCTCAGCACTGACCTGGTCTCTTCTGCTCAGCACTGATCTGGTCTCTTCTGCTCAGCACTGATCTGGTTTCTTCTGCTCAGCACTGACCTGGTCTCTTCTGCTCAGCACTGACCTGGTCTCTTCTGCTCAGCACTGACCTGGTCTCTTCTGCTCAACACTGACCTGGTCTCTTCTGCTCAGCACTGACCTGGTCTCTTCTGCTCAACACTGACCTGGTCTCTTCTGCTCAGCACTGACCTGGTCTCTTCTGCTCAGCACTGACCTGGTTTCTTCTGCTCAGCACTGACCTGGTTTCTTCTGCTCAGCACAGACCTGGGTAACTCGGCACTTATAGATGGAAGCATCACTCCAATAAACAATGCCCGTAATATTGACTATTACCTTGACGGAACCAAACTAACTAAACCACGGAAATCTATAATATATTGACCAGAATGCTTCGCTCAGCTTTAAAAAGCGTCGTTACTCTAATATATACGGGGACGGCCGCTCGCAGTATATTGTGGATGAAATACCGAGTTGTGCTTCGTGTTTTGAAACACTCTGTGGGCTCCACCTCTCCCATCAATGAAAATAAATGGTTGGCGGCCAGCTCGCAATGTCCAGTGATCAATTCACCTGCTTTTTCCGATTTATATATATATATATATATATATATATATATATATATATATATATATATATATATATATACATATATATATATATATATATATATATATATATATATGTATATATATATATATGTATATATATATATATATATATATTATATATAAGGGAGATATTATATATATTATATATATATAAGGGAGATATTATATATATTATATATATAATATATTATATATATATTTTTTTTTCCAATTCTTTCTTTATTATGCACCCCATACCCATCCCGAGGGCGGTGGTGGAAAGGGATACAGAGGCACATAATGGGTTCATGAACTGAACCCCAGAGTTGGTTTAGCTATATATTATATATATTATATATATATATATATATATATTATATATATATATATATATATATATTATATATATATATATAAGGGAGACCCACTTGCACCCTTCCTCTTTTGCATAGCGGTTCGAGAAATTACAACCAGACTGTCCAGTGAGCTCAACATCTGGTTCCTGGATGATGGCACTCTGGCAGGCACACAAGACTCCCTTCTGGAAGACCTGCAGCTGGTGAAGACACGGGGGAGACCATGGGTCTCGTTCTTAACCCCTCCAAGTGCGAAATTATTGCATCCGGTGAGGTAATTATTAGAGCAGTGAAATCAGTTTTACCAGAAGCCTCAGTCATTAAACCCACCGACAGCACACTACTTGGAGCACCTCTGGGCCACAATGCCATTGCTGCAGTCCTTGATGAAAAGTTTAGAGACCTAAAGAGGATGGAAGCGAGAATAGGGGACTTGGACTCCCATGATGCCCTCTACCTTCTCACAAAGTGCCTTACCTTGCCCAGGCTAACATACTTCTTAAGGTGTGCACCCACTTTTGGCAACCCACTTCTAAATCAATATGATGAGCTCCTCAGGTCAATATTCAGAAAGGCGCTCAACCTAGATTTAGATGACAGTCAGTGGGACCAAGCAACACTACCAGTGAGATTCGGGGGGATAGGCATACGAAAGGCAACTGAGGTAGCACTTCCAGCATTCTTATCTTCATGTACAGCAGCCAACGAATTGGTAGGGCAGATCCTACCAGAGCGTATGAGAGAGACAGCGGGAACTCATGATCAAACGTTCATCGAAGCAGCCAAACAATGGGACACCATTGCACACCCTCAACCCCGACCACAAGTCCCAAAAGACCACAAGCAGGCCCACTGGGATAGCCCCATAATGGAAAAGACTGTCACAGCAATGATTGACAACGCTGATGCTGAAAACAAAGCCCGCCTCCTAGCGGTAACAGCACCCCACGCCGGGGATTTTTTATTTGCTGTGTCCAATGCAGCCCTGGGAACTCGCCTCAGTCATGACGCTCTCCGCATTGGAGTTGCCCTTCGCCTTGCTGCCCCCATCCTCACCGAACATAGGTGCATCTGCGGAACTGCGATGGCAGACCAATATGGTCATCATGGTCTGGCATGTCGTAAATAACAGGGTAAGATTGCAAGACATGAAGAAGTCAACGACATCATCAAGAGGAGCCTCGCCACAGGCCGCTGCCCGGCACAAAGAGAACCACACTTATCCAGACCTAACGACCCTCAGAAGCGCCCAGATGGGGTCACCTTGCTTCCTTGGAAGGATGGTAAGCAAGTGGTGTGGGACTGCACATGCGCTGCCACACTGGCCAGTACCTACCTCCACTGCAGCACACGTAAAAGCAGTGGTGCTGCCTCTTTCAGGGAATCTCAGAAAATTATTAAATACAGAGGTCTGGCACACTGCTACAGCTTTGTTCCGATCGGCTCGGAGACCCTCGGTTCGTGGGGAAAATGTGCATTGAAGTTCCTAAAGGAATTGGGAGACAAATTGATTAGCGCTACAAAAGACCAGAGAGCAAAAAGTTTCTTGTTCCAGCACCTCAGTGTTGCGATCCAGAGGGGAAATGCCTGTTGCGTCTTGGGCACTAGTCCAACTTCAGAGGAATTCGAAGAAGTGTTTGACTTGTAACAATGATCAAACCTGTCTGTGACATTCATCAATGTTTCCCATTGTCGTGTTTTTCAAGAGATCCATAACCTTTAAGCACCTTTTTGTATTCATTTTTGTATCAACCTATGCATATCTTGTAACCATCAAATACATAATAAAGCACAAATATATATATATATATATATATATATATATATATATATATAATATATATATATATATATATATATATATATATATATATATATATATCTATATTTATATATAGATCGTCAATTGTATCTTCTGATTTTTGTCTGTAGGGATAACGTTTCTATTAACAATATCTTTCAGGACCCTTTCCTCCGTTTTATGAGCTGTGGAAAAGAAGTTCCTATAAAATAGTCTAATAGGGGGTACAGGTGTTGTCTTAGTTGTCTCTTCAGAGGTTGCATGGCGTTTCACCTTCCTTCTTATGATGTCTTCAACGAAACCATTGGAGAAGCCGTTGTTGACTAGGACCTGCCTTACCCTACAGAGTTCTTCATCGACTTGCTTCCATTCTGAGCTGTGGCTCAGAGCACGGTCGACATAAGCGTTAACGACACTCCTCTTGTACCTGTCTGGGCAGTCAATGTTGGCATTGAGGCACATTCCTATGTTTGTTTCCTTAGTGTAGACTGCAGTGTGGAAACCTCCGCTCCTTTCCATGACTTTCCATGACAACGCCAAGAAATCCGGACTCCACTTGCCAAAGATTATTGGGGAATATAAGCCTGGATATGCGTATGGAAATGTCAAGACACATAAGCCTAGAAACCCACTTCGGCCAATCATTAGCCAGATACCCACACCCACGTACAGACTGGCGAAGCGACTCAACGGCTTGCTGACTCCTTATGTCCCTTGTGCCTTCAGCTTGAAATATCCAAAGGAATTTGTTGACTTACTGAGGGGAACACAGGCCACAGGGATAAGAGCCTCGTTGGACGTAGAATCACTGTTTACCAACGTACTAGTGGATGAAACAATCGGGTGATAGCAGACAGAGTGTATCGTGATCCGACCTGTACTCCTCTTGACATACCAGAAAACATTCTAAGGAAACTACTCCAAGCTTGTACTAAAGAGGCACCCTTCTTGAGCCCGGATGGGCATATGTATAAGCAAGTAGATGGGGTCACCATGGGTTCTCCCCTAGGTGTCCTGTTTGCGAACTTCTTCATGGGTGCCATCGAACAAAAGGTCTTCGTCGACATGAACTTGAAACCAGCCATATACTGCAGGCATGTTGACGACATTTTTACACAGGTACCGGATGTCAGACATCTGCAGGTGCTGAAGGAGGTATTTGAGCGGAATTCTGTGTTGCGTTTCACTTATGAGATGGAGAAGGATGGGAAGCTGCCCTTTCTAGATGTAATCTTGGGTATAGCATATAATCCTATAGTCCTGGGGACCATTCAGGCTTGTTTGCATTTGTGTTCCTCACGTGTTGCCCCAAAAAATGAGGTGATTTGATAAAATGCTATGCCCAAGATTACCATCCGAGTGCCGGCGGGGAAGTGGGTCAAATAGCTTCGGCTATCACTTCCTTTTGTCCGGTCGTGATGGTCAAGCGGATTAAGGCGTCCCTGTACATACCAGTTGCGTTGCACCTGGCAGTATGGGTTTGAGTCACTTCTGGGGTGTGAGTTTTCAGTTGCATATAGTCCTGGGGACCATTCAGGCTTGTTTGCATTTGTGTTCCTCATGTGTTGCCCCAAAAAATGAGGTGATTTGATAAAATACTATGCCCAAGATTACTATCCGAGTGCCGGCAGGGAAGTGGTTCAAATAGCTTCGGCTATCACTTCCTTTTGTCCGGTCATGATGGTCAAGTGGATTAAGGCGTTCCTGTACATACCAGTTGCGTTGCTCCTGGCAGTATGGATTTGAGTCACTTCTGGGGTGTGAGTTTTCAGTTGCATATAGTCCTGGGAACCATTCAGGTTTGTTCACATTTGTGTTCCTCACGTGTTGCCCCCAAAAAATGAGGTGATTTGATAAAATGCTATGCCCAAGATTACCATCCGAGTGCCAGCGGGGAAGTGGTTCAAATAGCTTCGGCTATCACTATATAGCCGAAGCTTCGGCTATATATATATATATATATATATATATATATATATATATATATATATATATATATATATATATATATATATATATATATATATATATATATGTATATATATATATATATATATATATATATATATATATATATATATATATATATATATATATATATATATATATATATTGTGACGATAATCTCTTTCAAGAGAGATTGAGCCTGCTCTTTCATACTTAAAGTTACGTCAGTTCTACAAGTACAAGATGCTACATTAAAGATATGTCACCAGTAGCACAAAACATTGTGACCAAAAGGCAAAACGTCCTCCCCTTCACGCCAACTCACCACCCGTCTTCAACCAGCCAACTACCCATCCCAGCTTGCCTGCTCCTGATTGGTGACTCGCCGACCGCACACCTAAACGTTGCACCTCAGCGCCCTCTACACGAGTCGACGTCTGAGCCTGACCAGCTATCAACTTCAGAATATTCTTTGTGCTCTTAGAGTTGACATCTCTCTCTGGCATACTAAGCTCTCTGGCTTTCGTATACTAAGGGAGGTCTCAGCTAAAGCCGATATTCTCAGCACCATTTCACATTATATTATTTAATCAATTGTGTTTTTTGTATTTATCTTTGTCACATTTTTGCATTAGTCATTTACCCGAGATTTGTCTTTATTTTCATTTATGTTTATAGTAAATATATTAAAGTTTCAGTGTTCATACTTTGTGTTTTACGTGTTCCTCCCTCTAACTTACCACAGACAACAGGCAAGCAGTCTATCTTTTTTTGTAAGTGTGACCAGGCATTGACACCTGCCATTGGAGGACTGCCGAACATCAACACTCCAATACTTTCCCGTCACATTTAATGGGGGCCTGTCCTAGGAGCTTCACTCAGGTACTGGTACCAGAACGTCAATTTGTGGTAAGCGTACTTAGCTTTGCTAAAGTTGCTTTTCAATATTATCATTAATTTTTATATTTATATGGTGCTGTGTGTATTTTGCATTCCGAGAGTAGCATATGGTGAGTGTGAGATTACTTTGGATTGCGTGGTGACTGGAGGCCTCAGTCATTCTCTTAATTGGTCATCTCTCCCTCCGTGTTATTACTCGTGTTTACCACCTTTTGTCCCTAGGATATTTCTCACCTTATCGGCAGATCATCATTTTGGGTACCCTGGTACTTTGGTTTGTCTTCGGGTCAAAAGCACCCAATCTTCTGCAATCCGACCGAAGGAGGATAAAGAGGGCCATAGTTCCTCTAGCACGGACTACGTTGCTGAGTTGGGACCTCAGCAGCAGTTCTCGTCACCAGTTGACACTCGCACCCCTACACGTCGGTCAGAGATGATGATATTTACTTAGGTAGGGAATTAGCTTTCTTTTTTCAGAACACAAAAGTTCGCTAATTCTGTAAGTATCATATTTCATTCAGTGGGAAAGACTTGCTTATGTCCTATAGAGACTCGGCAAGGTATGCCTACATTCTTGGACTACCTAATTCACTTTTGAAGCAATTAAATGTTTCATTTGTTTTAGAAATTCAGTTTCATTTATTTAGTAGGATTTTCTTCCCTTTATTCTCTTACAGTGAGTACCGGGTACAAGATTTCCTGCGACTTTGATTTACGGGACACAGCGGCTCTTCAATCAATCGTCTTGAAATCAGCTGTGCCCAACGTCGCCTACACAGGAGAGACTGTCTTCATCACTGACCTCACTGCTACTACTCCTTATCCTCTCGCCAGAGTCCACCTGGATTGTCCCTTCGTGACCGGTGAAGTCCAAGTCGCCGTCAGGGAAAAGCCTTTTCCCATGCCTGGAGTGCAACTTCTCCTGGGCAACGACTTGGCAGAAGACCTGCAACCGACCAACCTGATCGTCAAGGTCAAACCCCAGGTGGGTACCTCTGTGTTGGATAATCCGATTTTTGAGCATGTTCCAGCAAAGGTTCAAGAGAGTGATGAAGTTTCTCCTCCTGTTATGGTGACCACCCGTGCTCAAGCAGCACGACCGCAGCCAGCTGATTCTACTGCTACCGCTGTCCCTCAATACCCTTCGAAACTACCCCCAAATCTCATCGCTTTGGAGTTCCGTAAGTTACAGAGGGAAGATCTTACCTTGACACCATTATTCTTTCAGGCTGAGACTCAATCCGACAGTATTCCTGGTTCTTTTTTTTTTTTTTTTTTTTTTTTTTTTTTTTTTTTTTGAGATATATACAAGAGTTGTTACATTCTTGTACAGCCACTAGTACGCGTAGCGTTTCGGGCAGGTCCCTGGAATACGATCCCCGCGCGAAGAGATCGTTTTTTCATCCAAGTACACATTTTACTGTTGCGTTAAACAGAGGCTACAGTTAAGGATTTGCGCGCCCAGTAAATCCTCCCCGGCCAGGATACGAACCCATGACAAGCGCTCGCGGAACGCCAGGCGAGTGTCTACCACTACACACGGAGACTAGTTAAACAGAGGCTACAGTTAAGGATTTGCGCCCAGTAAATCCTCCCCGGCCAGGATACGAACCCATGACATAGCGCTCGCGGAACGCCAGGCGAGTGTCTTACCACTACACCACGGGACTGGTATGGAGTAACTCGTTCTTGGAGAACGAGGTACTCTATGCAGATACAGACCCAGTAAACTGAAGGAGGAGGACGATTGGGGAAACGTTGAACAACTAGTGAGTCTACCAGCCTGCGGCCCACGATTTTACACCTGGCCCACGGAGCTCTATCACACTACGGGTTTAACAGACCTACCATGGGATTCGACAAGACTACTACTGGCCAGTATGGTAAATGATGTCCAAACAACAAGGTAAGCAATGCCACGGTGTGTCAGATGGCAGGTAAACCGATGTTTCTATCCCCAGAGCACACTGACGCCCTCCAGGTGCCTGAGGAACCTTTCCACAGACTTATTATTGACTGTGTTGGTCCTTTGCCTCGGACCAGTTCCGGCAACGCCTATATATTAACCATCCTGTGTCCTACCACCAGATTCCCCATAGCAGTTCCAGTGAAAAACATTACGGCTGCTACAGTGGTGAAGAATTTGCTAAAATCTTCACCCAGTATGGATTTCCGAGGGAGATTCAGAGCGGCTGTGGCACCAACTTCACCAGTGATCTCT
>WNGS01052106.1:0-11520 GCA_020271785.1 Procambarus virginalis
AACAAGTGGCATTCTCAACTCAATCAACAAGAAACACGAATATGAAAAGAAACTTAGGATTGGCCTAGTTCAAAGGAAGTAGCTAAAAGGTACTCATCAATGCTTACCAGTATCATAAGAAAGCAAAACTAGCATATTATGGAATAGATTCAATGAAGCAAAAGGTAACATGAAAAGCACTTGGAAAACAATCTCTAGTATCCTAGGAACTAAGCAACACTCACATAACCAATAAAGCTCTACAAGGATGGGGATATACTGTCAACTGATTTAGAAATGGCAAATGAATTTAATAGTTTCTTTTCATCGGTTGGTGCTAATCTTGCCAGTCAAATCCCACAGACTCAGACACATATTAACACATATCTCTCAGGCAGCTATCCAAACTCTCTTCTCCTTTCACCAATCAGCCCGGCAGATGTTGTGTCCATCATACACTCTCTAAAAACCAAGGCAGGGAACACCAGTGAAATTCCGTCCATGTATACAAGAGAGCCTCCCATGCCCTTGCCTCACCCATAGCCCTACTGTTCAACAAATCTATAGAGTGTCACACCTTCCCTGATATCCTCGAAAAACCAAGAGTAACGCCAGTCCATAAAGGAGGCAATCCGGCGGACATAAATAATTATAGACCAATATCAAATCTACCCATTCTATCAAAAATATTTGAAAAAATTATTTACAAACAGCTCTATTCCTACCTCGTAAATTCGACATACTCAGCCCCTGCCAGTTTGGCTTCCGGTCCCAAAGAGCACCAACGATGCAATCATTAGTCTCCTTGACGTAATCTACTCAGCCCTTGACAAAAATGAGTTTCCAATTGGACTCTTCATTGACCTAAGAAAAGCCTTTGATACTGTTAATCACAACTACCTCTTACTTAAACTTCAGCATTATGGAATCCGAGGCCTTGCCCTTGACTACATCCGATCCTATCTTAGTGACAGACACCAATATGTAACCATCAATGATACAACTTCTTCCACTCTACCAATTACCGTTGGAGTGCCCAGGGCAGTATCTTAGGACCTCTTCTATTTCTTATATATATAAATGATCTGCCTAATGTCTCTAATATTCTCAAACCTATATTGTTTGCTGATGATACTACCCTTATCTATTCAGACCTCAACCCACATACACTAAATAATGTTGTGAATAATGAATTAAAAAAAGTCCACTTCTGGATGTCAACTAACAAACTAACATTAAACATGAAAAGACTTACTACATCTTATTTGGAAGCAAATCATCAAATGCAATTCAGCTACAGATAGACAATATTAACATCAGTAATAAAAATGATGGCAAGTTTCTTGGCCTATTCCTAGACAAGAGACTCAACTTCAGCACCCACATACAACACATAACTAAGAAAGTCTCTAAAACAGTTGGTATACTCTCCAAAATCAGATATTATGTTCCTAACTCCGCTCTCCTCTCACTATATTATGCACTAATCTACCCCTATCTTAATTATGGTATCTGTGCATGGGGTCTACCACTGCAAACCACCTTAAGCCCATCATCACGCAGCAAAAATCTGCTATCAGAATAATAACTAACTCAGCTTTTAGACAACATTCAGCTCCCTTGTTTAAATCTCTAAACTTGCTAAATATTAACTCCCTCCACACATTCTCTTGTGTCAACTACATTTACAAAACCCTGTTTTTAAATGCAAACCATGCTCTGAAACTCTCCCTGGATGGATGTAATAGGACCCATTTTCACCACACCAGATATAAATATCTCTTTGATATCCCCAGGGTCAAACTTAATCTGTGTAAACACTCTATGCAAATTAAGGGACCTAGTCTATGGAACTCACTCCCTAGTGAATTGAAAAACTGTAAAAGTTTTGCCTTATTTAAAAACAAAACCAAAAAGTACCTGATTTCATCTTCTTAGTTTCCTACACTGAGCTTTAAATTTGCTCTGTACCTAGTGTTACCCAATCTCCTAATTTTTATGTATTTAACCCTACCAACCTTATCATTGTGTTCATTGCTGTCTTCTTTTATGTGCTAGCCTTATGCTGTTTTGTGCCTACAAATTTTTGTCAACTACCATTCAAGCTGTCATTGCAATCAATCTTAGCTGCCTATGTGCTTTAATCCACTGTACCTACAATTTTCTCTATTTTTTTTCTTGCCATGTATCTGTTATCATTTTTTTATAAATCTTGCAAGTATTTACCTACTTAAAATTTTCTTAGATTAAGGACCTGCCCGAAACGCTGCGCGTACTAGTGGCTTTACAAGACTGTAATTACCATTTTATGTATCCACACATTCCCAATGTACCTTCTTGTATATGCATAAATAAATAAATAAATAAATAAATACGTGTGAAGTTAGATAGCTGCTCCCGCAAGTCTGACCTTATCACTGCTGCAGTCGGTGGGAAATCCAATGTTTATGTGAACGAATGTCTAACCAGATTCAGACAAAATCTCTTATATAAACTACGTGGAATCTGCAAAAAATCCCCTGCTATTAAACATTGTTTTGTGCGCGATGGTAAAATAATAGCTAGGTAGACTGACTCTGGAAAAACTTATGTCATAACCACTGAGGCTCACCTCACTTCCTTCCTGGCTGACTGTGGGATATCAGCTGAATAACCAGATCATAATTTGTAGTCTCACATACAACCAAAGTGTACTTAAGCTCTGCCTTTCCTTTCCAAAGGTTTTTTATTTTTATTTTTATTTTTATTTTTTGTTTGTCATCTATGCCTGTTTTTTTACTCTTAATTATTTGTTCTTAGTTAATCCCCTTGTCACTAAACCTAGGGATCTTATTACCCTGTTATATTTAAAGTAACTTGGTATTTGTTTCTTGTAATCATTTATTGGAATTAAGTAATAGTATAATTGTTTATATCATCTACCACAGTATCATAGTAAAATCTTCCACATTAATATACTCTCACCCTGTTTATTTTTACACTTAGATTTATATTAGAGTAAAATTCAAGATTTACTCAGATATACATATATCTGATTAATATATCTTTTTTTTTCTTTTTTTCGGAATTATCTATTTGAGCTCACTTTGTTTTCTTAGATTCATACCAACTATAGGATTTTAATTAACCATTACTAAGCTAATTATCCTCAAGTTCATTTTACTTTATGATTATTATTTTTCTTATTATTTTTTATTTTACATTTATATTGTCAGTCTCTACTGATTTTTTGTTTTTTTATTTTATCTAACTTCTGTGTCCTTCCTGGCTATCTATTGGATCTCTATTTTACTTCTAAATTGTTACTATTTTATTGTATTTGCTTTTATTCTTGTGTTTTGCTATATCATGTATCTTGTATCGTGATCCCTCTGCATCTCTATGCACACTGATATTGATCCTGATCAAAATCTTCTGTCTCATATCTACACCAACCAGCACATTGATCATCATTATTGCAAGTATTTCACAGCACACCAGGCTAAAAACAAACTCCAAAATAACACCTGTTTATCAGTTTACAACCAAAATGTTAGATCACTTGGTAAACATTTTGACGATTTAAATGCATTACTCACAGCACTAGGTACTAACTTATCGTTCATTATTCTAACAGAAACTTGGCTAAATAAAGACTATACCCAACTCTACAACTTAGCTGGTTATAAAGCCATTCATAACTGTAGGCCAAATAAAAAAGGTGGTGGCACAGCTATATATTACCGAGATACATTTATCTGCAACAGTATTATTAGTGACAGAGATGACTACTGTGAATATACTTTTGCTCAGTTTACAATTAAATCCCTTAAATCCTCATTGACTATTGGAGCCATCTATAGATTTCCCAATACTAACATAGCTTCTTTCTCAGACAACCTAAGTAATCTTATTATAAACAACAATCTCAACAAAAACCACATCATTCTGGGAGGAGACTTTAATATTGACCTGGGTCAACAAAATTGCTCTCAAGTTGACTATTTCCTTAACAGCATGAACTCCTGTATGCTAATCCCCACAATCACCAAACCTACCCGAGTCACTCAAACATCAGCCACTACCTTGGACCACATATGGACAAACATAACAGCTCCCCTTGTATCTGGTATAATCTACGACAGAACAACTGACCACTATCCTACCTTTCTCATAGCGAACATGGACATAACACCACCAAAAAGCAAGAAACTTTCATTTAGGCTACACAGTGAATCAGCTTTGGGCAATCTTACAGATGCATTTCACAATATTAACTGGGATTCTGAATTCAATAATACCCAGGATATAAATTCATTAGCTAACCTCTTCCTCTCCAAAACTCTAAGCCTCTACAACCTTCATTGTCCCCTTCTTACCAAGCAAGTAACTGACAAAAGATTAAACAATCCATGGCTCACAAGCGGCATTCTCAATTCAATCAACAAGAAACATGAATATGAAAAGAAACTTAGGATTGGCCTAGTTTCAAAGGAAGTAGCTAAAAGGTACTCATCAATGCTTACCAGTATCATAAGAAAGGCAAAACTTGCATATTATGTGAATAGATTCAATGAAGCAAAAGGCAACATGAAAAGCACTTGGAAAACCATCTCTAGTATCCTAGGAACTAAACAACACTCACATAACCAAATAAAACTCTACAAGGATGGGGATATACCGTCAACTGATTTAGAAATGGCAAATGAATTTAATAGTTTCTTTTCATCGGTTGGTGCTAATCTTGCCAGTAAAATCCCACAGACTCAGACACATATTAACACATATCTCTCAGGCAGCTATCCAAACTCTCTTCTCCTTTCACCAATCAGCCCGGCAGATGTTGTGTCCATCATACACTCTCTAAAAACAAAGGCAGGGAACACCAGTGAAATTCCGTCCATTGTATACAAGAGAGCCTCCCATGCCCTTGCCCCACCCATAGCCCTACTGTTCAACAAATCTATAGAGTGTCACACCTTCCCTGATATCCTCAAAAAAGCAAGAGTAACGCCAGTCCATAAAGGAGGCAATCCGGCGGACATAAACAATTATAGACCAATATCAAATCTACCCATTCTATCAAAAATATTTGAAAAAATTATTTACAAACAGCTCTATTCCTACCTCGTAAAATTCGACATACTCAGCCCCTGCCAGTTTGGCTTCAGGTCCCAAAAGAGCACCAACGATGCAATCATTAGTCTCCTTGACGTAATCTACTCAGCACTTGACAAAAATGAGTTTCCGATTGGACTCTTCATTGACCTAAGAAAAGCCTTTGATACTGTTAATCACAACTACCTCTTACTTAAACTCCAGCATTATGGAATCCGAGGCCTTGCCCTTGACTACATCCGATCCTATCTTAGTGACAGACACCAATATGTAACTATCAATGAAACAACTTCTTCCACTCTACCAATTACCGTTGGAGTGCCACAGGGCAGTATCTTAGGACCTCTTCTATTTCTTATATATATAAACGATCTGCCTAATGTCTCTAATATTCTCAAACCTATATTGTTTGCTGACGATACTACTCTTATCTATTCAGACCTCAACCCACATACACTAAATAATGTTGTGAATAATGAATTAAAAAAAGTCCACTTATGGATGTCAACTAACAAACTAACATTAAACATCGAAAAGACTTACTACATCTTATTTGGAAGCAAATCATCAAATGCAATTCAGCTACAGATAGACAACATTAACATCAGTAATAAAAATGATGGCAAGTTTCTTGGCCTATTCCTAGACAAGAGACTCAACTTCAGCACCCACATTCAACACATAACTAAGAAAGTCTCTAAGACAGTTGGTATACTCTCCAAAATCAGATATTATGTTCCTAACTCTGCTCTCCTCTCTCTCTATTATGCTCTAATCTACCCCTATCTTAATTATGGTATCTGTGCATGGGGGTCTACCACTGCAAACCACCTTAAGCCCATCATCACCCAGCAAAAATCTGCTATCAGAATAATAACTAACTCTGCTTTCAGACAACACTCAGCTCCCTTGTTTAAATCCCTAAACTTGCTAAATATTAACTCCCTCCACACATTCTCTTGTGTCAACTACATCTACAAAACCCTGTTCTTAAATGCAAACCATGCTCTGAAACTCTCTCTGGACAGATGTAATAGGACCCATTATCACCACACCAGAAATAAATATCTCTTTGATATCCCCAGGGTCAAACTTAATCTGTGTAAACACTCTATGCAAATTAAGGGACCTAGTCTATGGAACTCACTCCCTAGTGAATTGAAAAACTGTAAAACTTTTGCCTTATTTAAAAACAAAACCAAAAAGTACTTAATTTCATCTTCTTAGTTTCCTACACTGAGCTTTATTTTTTGCTCTGTATCTAGTGTTACCCAATCTCCTAATTCTTATGTATTTAACCCAAACAACCTTATCATTGTGTTCATTGCTGTCTTCCTTTATGTGCTAGCCATTTGCTGTATTGTGCCTACCAAATTTTGTCAACTACCATTCAAGCTTTCATTGCAATCAATCTTAGCTACCTAAGTGCTTTATTATACTGTACCTACAATTTTCTCTCATCTTTTTTTTTTTTTTTTTTCTTTTCTTGCCATGTAACTGTTATCATTTCTTTTTTATAATTTTTGCTAGTATTTACCTACTAAAAATTTTCTTAGATTAAGGACCTGCCCGAAACGCTGCGCGTACTAGTGGCTTTACAAGATTGTAATTACCATATTATATATTCTCACATTCCCAATGTACCTTCTTGTATATGAATAAATAAATAAATAAATAAATAAACATGACTAACACTAGAACAAATAGAAATTAACTAGGAGTGAACATAAACTAACCTGTACACAGGCACGACACAGCTGGTCTGACAACAACAAAACAGTCAAGCGAGCATCCAAACAAAACAGTCAAGCGAGCATCCATCCGGGTACAATAATACAATAACACTTTTACTACATTCACCCCCTCTAGCTTTAAGTAACATAGTCCCGAAGATGAGTAGGAGTACTTCGCGTCCTTCCAGATCGTCGAAGGGACTCCTGCAAAGTTGATGCCTCTAGTGTTCCAGTCGGTTTCTGCATACCACCTTCTCGAGGGAGTGTTACATCAGAGAAAGGTTTCCAATTAGGTGTTTCAAAGTTAGGTGGTTCGGAACGAAGTAGTCCAGGATGAGGTAGTTCAGGATGAGGTAGTTCAGGATGAGGCAGTTCAGGATGAGGCCGTTCAGGATGAGGCGGGTTGGGGTTTACCCCATCTTTCACAATCGCTGGGTGTTGCTGTTGAATGTTGAGATTGGGGTCCAAACTCTCGCAGCCCTCTGTGGCCATGGGTGCGAGGTGTCTTAATGATACAGTAGTAATCCTGCCATCCGGGAACTTGACATGGGCATATTCCGGATTCACATCTACGACCTCAACCTCATCAACTAGAGGATCATTTTTGCTTTGACGCACCTGACGTTTTAGGAGGACAGGGCCTCTGCAAGCAAGCCACGTAGGTAGTGTTCGCCCTGAAGTAGACCTTCTTGTATGCTGGAAGAATCGTTCATGTGGTGTACAATTTGTAGAGGTACACAACAGTGATCGAATAGAGTGGAGTGCATCAGGAAGAACTACTTCCCACTGGGATACATCTAAGCCTCTCGTCCTAAGAGCTAGCAGCACTGTCTTCCAAATAATCCCATTGTACTTCTCAGCCTGGCCATTTCCTCTAGGGTTGTAAGGAGTCGTACGGCTAGTTGCTACCCCCTTTTTTAGTAGAAAATCTTTCAACTCCTCCGACATAAAGAAGTTCCCCTATCAGAGTGTATATATGCAGGCATACCAAAGATTGCAAACAACTGCACCAGGCACTGAATTACTGTACCAGTAGTCATATCTGAACAAGGGAATGCAAAAGGGAATCTAGAGAATTCATCTACAACAGTAAGGATATATTTATTCCTTGAATGTGATGGAAGTGGTCCTTTAAAATCTATGTTGAGTCTTTCAAATGGCTGAGTAGCTTTAATCAAATGCCCAGAGTCAAACTTGCAAAACCGAGGTTTAAGTTCAGAGCATGCAGAGCAAGAATTAGTCATCTTCTTCACTTCCTCCACAGAATAAGGCAGATTTCGACATCGGACAAAATGAGCCATACGAGACACTCCAGGGTGACACAGATTGTCATGCAATTCCTTTAATTCATCCATACTGGTGGCACCACATACACGTGAGAATGCATCAGCTGGTATGTTCTTTTTACCTGGGCGATATACAATGTCATAGTGGTAACAGGAGAGTTCGACTCGCCATCTAGCAATTTTATCATTTTTAATCTTACCAGCTGAGTTAGAGTTAAACATAAAAGCGACACTGCGCTGGTCAGTCACAAGCCGAAAATGGCGACCAATAAGATAGTGTCGCCACTTCCTTAGGGCTTCCACAATGGCATACGCTTCCTTCTCCACTGATGAGTGCCTTTGTTCACTATTTGAAAGTGTTCGGGAGAAGAAAGCTACTGGTTGTTCATTCTGGGTTAGGGTAGCGGCAATAGCATGATCTGAAGCATCGGTTTCCACAGTGAAAGGAGTTGTTGGGTCGATTGCTCGAACCACTGCCTCAGCAATGTCTTGTTTCAATCCTTCAAAAGCTTTCGCAGCAGCAGCAGATAAGGGAAAATCATTGGCATGAGAGAGAGGACGGATCTTCTCAGAAAAACTCAGCACCCAACGAGAGTAATGTGCAAGCATTCCCATTGTTCTGCGTAAAGAACCTGTGTTACTTGGTAGTGGAAGTTTTAACAGTGGCTCGAGGCGTTCCGGGTCAGGTCTAATTTCTCCTTCTTGTATAAGATATCCCAACAGCTTTATAGACCTGAGTCGAAAACTACACTTTTCAAGATTCAGGGTCAGGTTATATCTTCTCGCAACGTCCATAAAATGTTTCAGATTTTTATCATGGTCTTCCTCAGACTCTCCACACACACAGACATCATCAACGTAAGCGAAGGTACCCTCCACTCCTTCTTTCTCAAGGATGCCATCAATTACCCTTTGAAAACTAGCCACTCCATTAGTGACCCCAAAAGGGATACGATTAAATTCATAAAGCTTCCCACAAGCTTCAAAGGCTGTATAGGGTTTTTCTTCCTCTGTTAAACCCACTTGATGGTAAGCACTTCTCAAGTCCAGAGTGCTGTATACTTTAAATCTAGCAACATTATTCACAATCTCATCTATGTGTGGTAAGGGGTAGGCATCCAGCCCCGTGAATCGATTGATTGTGAATAATCTACAACCATTCTTTTCTTGTGATGTTCTCCTTTAGTTACTAATACCTGGGCTCTCCATGGAGAATGACTGGGTCTAATTATCTCTTCACGTAGCATCCGAGCGGTCTCAGATTTAATAAACAACTTGTCAGCCTCAGAATAGCGTCTGGATTTTACAGCAATCGGCTTGCAGTCTGGTGCTAAATTACTGAAGAGAGATGGAGCCGGAACTTTGACGGCAGCTAATCCACATATTCTAAGAGGAGGTCTATCTCCTCCAAAAGCCATCTCAAGCACAGAATGATTTTGTAAAAAGTTATGACCTAAAATCACATCAGCACACAAATCGGGTAACACTTTGAGATTCACACCATGGTAAGTTTCTCCTTGTAATTCTAAGTCTACAGAACACTGACCCAGGAATTTTGAAGAGAACGATACAGTAGCCATAGAAACTGCCCCATTGTCAGGATAGACGAGTAACCCACTCTGGTCGGCAATATTCTTATGAATAAAGTTCTCAGAGCTACCAGTGTCAATCAGTGCACTGACTGGAATACCATTGATCTTAGAGCTAAGCACTGATTTATTGAGGCATGCGGGCGAAGTCCCAGCTAAAGTAGCAAGCATAGCAGCGGAATGTTGGGTGTTTGAAGCACTATTAGTCTGTTTCAGAGATCGGCAGACCTTAGCATAATGACCCTTTTTCTTGCAATTCATACACAGAGCCTCTCTAGCCGGACATCGACTGCGAGGATGTCGAGTGTAACCGCAAAAGAAGCACTTAAAACCACTAGTTGTAGCTGCAGAAACTGTGTCAACTTTTTCTTCTGCACTTTCTTGTCCTCCTAAGTCCTCCAGGTCTAATGAGAGTGCCATGGCAGCATTTGTAACCCCTGGCTGAGCATAAGAGGCAGAAAGTTTCTGTGCCGTTTCTAGAGTGTGAGCCTGGTCAAAGGCTGACTGTAAGTCTAAAGTTCTATTTTCAAGTAAGCGCTGCCTTATTGTGGCAGAACCTAGCCCATTAATGAAAGCATCTCTCACATAGTTATCACTGGCTTCTACAGCAGTCACTGCTTTGAACTGGCAATCTTTAGCTAATAACTTTAAAGCCTGAAGAAACTGATCAAGTGACTCACCGGGTTCTTGGCGTCGTGTTGCAAGCACATACCTTGCGAATACTTCATTCTTGGGCTTCACAAACAGTTCTGTTAGGGATTTTTCAGCAGCATCATACGTAGTGCAGTCAGCTATGTAGTCGAACACACGTGGAGCAACGTAGTTTATTAAGAGACACAGCTTGTCCACGGTGGGAGTATTTTCTTCTACTGCAAGAGTGAAGTTTTGGAACGTCTTGAGCCAGTGACGCCATTCTTGAGCGGCGTTGGTGGCGTTCGGGTCAGTAGCAAACCGCTCGGGCCGTAGTAACCGCTCCATGTTCACTGGCTGAATTATTTGTTCAATAAATTGAGGTAAAGGAGAAGCATTGCCAGACATGTGGCTTTATTGAACAAATAATTACAGTACAGTTACATCCTGCAATACACAAGCCATATATTATACAAAACTTATAAAGACTAACAGTGCTTAAGATATATAATATAATAAGCAAAGTACACATGACTAACACTAGAACAAATAGAAATTAACTAGGAGTGAACATAAACTAACCTGTACACAGGCACGACACAGCTGGTCTGACAACAACAAAACAGTCAAGCGAGCATCCAAACAAAACAGTCAAGCGAGCATCCATCCGGGTACAATAATATTGCTATATGGGTACTATATATACATACGGGTACTTGCCCGAAACGCATTGCGTAATAGTGGCTTTAGGCATTGTATGTACTAGCTCTATCTATAAATCGATCCACTTATGTAAAATCTCTCTATGTATGTACCTTTCCTGAATAAACATATTTATTTATTTATTTATTATTAATACAATAACACTTTTACTACAGTTCGGAACATAAGCATTGTTCTGAGAGAGAGTTGCTCTGTCGATCGATCTGTCCGGAGTCGGAGCTCGGCTATTATAAAAGTACACGTATCTTCGCTTTAAATTTAAATATGCCAATAGCAAGGTATTTAGAACGAAGCTTATATATCTGTCTTTCTTGTGACATACAAAACTCTTATGTTTATTAAGGAATCTGCGTGAAATAGGCATGGTTCTGAGATGAATGCTGCGGTTTCGAGCTCGACGAGCGATGAAAACTGCCACTTTTATACAACTACAAATATCTTCGGTTTACTTAAAATATTTGTCTGGTAGAGATTTTACATATA
>WNGS01052113.1:0-10382 GCA_020271785.1 Procambarus virginalis
AGGGTTAATGGTTGGTGATCTGTAAGACATGACTGGGTAATTTAAATTGTATCTCTGAAAATGTTTAAGTGCCCAGACAACTGCTAAGGCTTCTCGTTCTGTTGCGCTATAATTTTTCTCTTCTTTAGATAATGTACGGCTAGCATAAGCTATTGCATGATCTCTGTGACCTTCTGTTTGAAGTAATGCAGCACCTAAACCTATGTCACTAGCATCTGTAACAACGTAAAAGGTTTAGAAAAATCTGGTACCTAAGGACAGGCGACGAAATCAAGGCGGCTTTGAGTTTTTTGAATGACTGATCCTGGGCCTCTCCCCAAACAAAGGGTTCATCTTTTCTTTGCAACTTGTAAAGTGGAGCGGCTATAATAGAGAATCCAGCAATAAATGAACGATAAAATCCTACAAGACCTGTGAACTGTCTTACGGCTTCTGCGGTACGAGGCGTGGAAAATCACGGGCAGAATAATTTTTATTCATTCAATGTAATACCTGAAGTGTAACTGTATGACCTAAAAATTAATCTTCTCTTTAAAATGAACATTTTGCAAGCTTTATTTTAAATTAGCTTCAGCGAGCTTTGCAAGTACTTTTTCAAGGTTCTGGAAATGAGTCTGAACATCTTGCGACATGATTATGAGATCATCAAGGTAAACTAGAAGTGTACTTCCTATCAATCGACGAAATAGATTTGTCATGAGCCGTGAAAAAGTTATTGGACTACTCCGCAAACCAAATGGCATTCTTTTGAAATGAAATGACCATTGGGAGTACTAAAGGCTGTCAATTGTTTACTTTCCTCATCAAGGGGGATTTGCCAGAATCCCTGCAATAAATCTAACGTTGAGAATACTTTATTTCGACCATACTTTGCAACAAATCATTAGAACTGGAAGTGGGAAACGATCAGGTATTGTTTACTCTGTTAAGCTTTCGATAATCGATTACAGGTCTCCAAGTCCCATCTCGCTTTGGTACAAGAATCAATGGAGCGTTCCATGGTGAATTACTCGATTCAATTACATCACTCTGTAGCATTTCCTCTATAAGTCTATCGGCTTCTGCTCTCTGAGAATGGGGAAGACGGTAAGCTGGTACATAAATAGGAGTAGTTCCTTGTTCAAGTGGAATTTTATGTGTAATAAGAGGAGTGAGACCTAACTTTTCTCCTGGTAGGGCGACAACGGCTCTATTTCTGTTCAAAATTTCCAAAAGTTGAGCCACAGAGTCAGGAAAATCAGTAGGACTGAGGTGTTGCGCTTGCACCTCTGGCTGAGATCCTTGTTCTCCTGGCGTGAGAGTACAAACAGTATGATCCATGGAGACATCATCCACAACTCGCACCGGTAACGAGTAATGGGCAAAATCTACAACATGGGTACCAGACTGGAGATGGATGTCGGCATTACTAGTGTTTGCAATAAATAATGTAACAGTACCGTCCTGCACTGTGTGCCAGGAGGGTTCAACAAACGTACCATTCACTTTACACTTTCACTTTCCGCAATCACATCCGACAACTCAGGCACTCCCTGAACCTTAACTCTTATTCTGGTGAGAGAATGAGAGTGCAGCACAGTGTCAGTAGCCGTGGAACCACTGACTTCAGAGATGGAAGCTGCCAGGCGAGCAAGACAACGAGAATCTGTTAGGGCGTCCCCTTCCAGAAGATCCCGATACTCACTCTCCTTAACAACTGCACCACTACTACGATGCTTCAATCGAGTGCCTATTTTCTCGGGTATGCTAACACGACAATGATCTGACAAACCTACGCTAGCAAGGCGTGTGTCAACGAAATTAACGTAGTCTGAATGAAGATTGAACTCATGGCCCTGTCGATACATGCTACACAAGGGTATGATATGGTCTTTGATACTTATGTTCCAACGATGGGGAAACAATGCAATATTTCATTTATTTATTTATTTATTTATTCATATACAAGAAGGTACATTGGGAATGTGAGAATATATAATATGGTAATTACAATCTTGTAAAGCCACTAGTACGTGCAGCGTTTCGGGCAGGTCCTTAATCTAAGAAATTTTTAGTAGGTAAATACTAGCAAAAATTATAAAAAAGAAATGATAACAGTTACATGGCAAGAAAAGAAAAAAGAAAAAAAAAAGATGAGAGAAAATTGTAGGTACAGTATAATAAAGCACTTAGGTAGCTAAGATTGATTGCAATGAAAGCTTGAATGGTAGTTGACAAAATTTGGTAGGCACAATACAGCAAATGGCTAGCACATAAAGGAAGACAGCAATGAACACAATGATAAGGTTGTTTGGGTTAAATACATAAGAATTAGGAGATTGGGTAACACTAGATACAGTGCAAAAAATAAAGCTCAGTGTAGGAAACTAAGAAGATGAAATTAAGTACTTTTTGGTTTTGTTTTTAATAAGGCAAAAGTTTTACAGTTTTTCAATTCACTAGGGAGTGAGTTCCATAGACTAGGTCCCTTAATTTGCATAGAGTGTTTACACAGATTAAGTTTGACCCTGGGGATATCAAAGAGATATTTATTTCTGGTGTGGTGATAATGGGTCCTATTACATCTATCCAGAGAGAGTTTCAGAGCATGGTTTGTATTTAAGAACAGGGTTTTGTAGATGTAGTTGACACAAGAGAATGTGCGGAGGGAGTTAATATTTAGCAAGTTTGGGGATTTAAACAAGGGAGCTGAGTGTTGTCTGAAAGCAGAGTTAGTTATTATTCTGATAGCAGATTTTTGCTGGGTGATGATGGGCTTAAGGTGGTTTGCAGTGGTAGACCCCCATGCACAGATACCATAATTAAGATAGGGGTAGATTAGAGCATAATAGAGAGAGAGGAGAGCAGAGTTAGGAACATAATATCTGATTTTGGATCAATCATGGTGTACAGACCTAAGAGAATGTCTCCAGGAAAATGAATAATGTCAACAACTAAACATGTTATAGACAATGTGACATCATTGAACTTGAGTGGGAGGTCAATTTCACCCTGAACTTTTACTTTATTTCCTGAAATACCACTTAGAAAAGGTATGTGTGACTGTTTTAAAGTAGTTGGGTGCTTACTTTCAATGTCTCTAAGAGCTGAAGGCTTGACAATATTAATTTTTGCACCTGAATCAAGAAAAACTTTTAAAACTCTACCATGTACAATGGCTGATACAAGGGGACCATCACTTGAGACTGGACAAGTTACTACTTTTGACTTATGTTGTCTGGGATATCTGCGTCTTGTCTGGGTTAAATGTACTGTGGTTCCGTCAACATCTACAACTGGTCTAGAGTCAGTGTCCTCCTCTGTCAAGTGTCCAAATCTGTTTTGGGTAGCTACTGAATACACAGGGAGGGCATTAGGATTGGCTAGCTTGAATTGGTTAGCGGATGGCCTTGGGGGTTTCCCGACGACATGGAGTGAACATTCTGAACTCCAGTATTCTGTGACTGAGTATTATAATTTGAAATTGCATTATAGTTGGGCTGGGAGTTGTAATTACAAGGGTTCTGATAATGTCTTGGACGCTGTGAGCCTCGCCAAGACTGACCGTGGGAGTTACGAGGTGGAGATGTCCTTTGCCTAGCTCTACAATCCGCAGTGTGGTGACCAACTTGCTTATGGTACTTACAATATGGTAGCCTAGGATGATTAGATTGACGAGGGGACCCAGAGAATTGTCTAGGAGGTGATGATCTAGGTGCGGACCAACAGTCCCTTGCGATGTGGTTACTTTTACCACAATGCCAACATGAGGAAGCGGATGGTTGTGGACTATGGCGTTTCGGCAATTTATGAGGCGGCGAATTTGAATTTGACTGGGGGCTACGAGCATGGGTGCGGTTCTGCGACCAAGAGTTTTGAGAATTTGTGGGAGGATGCTGAGAGCTTGTTACTACATTTACAGTATCAGAGGGTGGCAACAGTTGAGCACTTCGGGGAGCTAGTTTATCGGCAGCATTGTTAATGGCTTCAAATACTTCACCAATTTCATGTTTAACACCAAAATTTTGTTGCTCAACGATCGGTTTAGTATGCTCGGGGGCAAAATGCATTTAAGTACCAAATGCTATCATTTTAGCCATAGACTCAGGGGACAGATTATTGTCTTTATCTAACCAAGTCGAATTATTCATGGCAGAAACTAAGGCATAAAGATACTGATCGAGACGGCTAGTAAACGCATTAAACGATTCACCAGGCTGCATGGTGGCATTGGCAATTTTTTTGACTAACCTATACGGGTCAAGGTCTCCTTTATTAACAAAGCGACGGCGAAAGAAATCTTTAAATTCAGGCCAAGACTGGAGGCTAACAATGGCTTTCTCATCAACAACGAAACGTGCATCACCTTTGGTTGTGTCTACGGCTGAACGTGCAATTGCCAAGTATTCGGCATCAGTAGGCTTAGAAAAACGTGCAACTGTTTTCGCTTCAACCTTACTAAACCAAGATTCTAAAAGGCGCGATTCGCCAGCAAAAAGAGGAATAGCCATTTCCTGAGCTGATCTCTGGCCATTGGGATGAGCAATTGCTCCTGTTGAGTCTGAGGGAGTTTCAACAGTGGTAGGCATTGTTACAGCCGTGGAATTAATATTTGAACGCAGATTATAATTAAGTGCACCTGGCATCAGATATAGTATACACAAAAATAAACACTCAAAAAAATATCAACTTTGCTAAAGTAAAAAAATTGGCAGAAATAAAATTATTAAATTGGGCTAGGCAAAAAATAATTAAGAACAAGCAAATTGTGAATTAATTTTAGCAATCTTTCATTAAAAATGACTGGAATTAGATGTATGTAAATTAATTAAACCAGACTAAGCACAGTAATTTAGAATAAAAACTGGAAAATGCAATTGCAAAATTTCATTAAAAAGATTCAACACAACAAGTGGCAATGCATGAAAAATGGATTTAGCAAAAACAAATTGGACACAGGCACATGGGTAACATGCTATGATGAAAGTGTAAAATAAAATGCGTAAAGGATTAATTTCAAAGTTAGGTCTGAGAAATATCAGAATTTTTCTATGTTCTATTGTCTATGGAAATCTCAAAAAACAATTTTCTATTATGCAAAATAAACTGCTAGAACAATTATTTCTTACTTCTCTGGAATTTGAGTTCACTAATGACACCATTAACAATTAATGAATAATGGAATCAATGCAGGAAATATTGAAATGACTCAGAAACTGTGAGAATGGAGAACTGGATCAGCTCCAATATTTAGTAAGTCACTGAATGGTTAATTCACAGGATACTATGGATATTATTTACGTTAAACTTCATTAAACCATAGCAGACGATATTTAAGCTTTTAATTACTTAACTCAGGGCTGCAGGATTTGCAATTTAACAGTAGCCAATACCAGAAACGGCGGCAAGACGTGTGAAGAGGCACATGTGAGGCGTGTTTACATCTGGTACGATGGCGACGCTCCTAGCGGCGGTTGCACGAAGCTCTGGGGAACCCCACAGTAGCACGAAGTTGGGAGCACGAAGATAAATTCTAAGACGACGATATTGCGACGATGACGGTGGAGAAAACAATAGGACGAAATTCACACAATTGGTTTAGCAGAGGCTGGCGGTGATGGTGAGAAGCGATGAGGTGTCGATGTGGCGTCGATGTAGCGACACTATAAACAAACAATCATAGTCTTTTTTTTCAACAATTTCTCTTGACTAACTTGTAGAACACTCCACAATTATCAATTGACACTTGCGACGATGGTTGACGGCGATTGCATTAGCGTGAACACTCACAAAGCTTGAGATGGTGGTAGGTGGTGGAGTAGGTGGCGATGTGCTGTAGGTGGCTCCACGTGGCGCCCGATTCAAAAAATAGCTGGCGCGGGAATCTTCCCTTCTCACTGATGAATTTGCGCTCAAACAGGAAATTATTGACCCTTACTTCTGATACGTTGGTCTGGAGTAGTGGTTGATGGCAGGACCCTGGTCTGACACAATATTTGACGCGTGGGTGGCAGGATGGTGGCGTATGGAGGCGGAGGTGGCGGCGGTTGCACGAGGCGATGCTGGTTATCTTGAATTTCCCAGAAAAAAATTTCTAGGTCCCACTGCTGCTACCAGTATTCTTTGCCTTGTGGGGGGGTTGAATGTAGACACAGATGATGCTTGTAGATTTATTGGCTAAGGCAACAAGATATATATCTGGCCAGCCGAGGTCCTACTACTGTGGGTCTGTGGAGATCTGACTGAGCCTGCTGCAAGCATGGCTGGAGACTGTGAATCTGGCATGACGTCAGAGGCCTACTCGGCTGTGATTGGTTATGTTCCAACTGGCGCGGAATTTGAATATAACACCTCTACACAAATACATATACACATTGTGACGGTGTTCCCCTCCCCCCTTCTATTTCTCCCACGCCTGCTGTAAGTCATGTCCACTATTCCCGAGCGTTCTCTACGTTGCGGGCCTCAGTTTAACATATGGGAGAGTACAGTGTTCTCGCAGAGCCGAGAAATTCGTGAAAGTAGGGTATTTTGGTCTGTGGGATAGGCCCTTTACTAAGCCAATATGGCGCTGGCTACTCTGTTCTCCCGCCAAAACTGTGTGACGTCAGTGACGCCAGATTGGTCACCGTCAGCGACGTGGCACTGGAAGCCAATGAAAACCTCCCTTGACAAATGTTGGCTTGTGTTTCTGGAGGGTTTACGAGGCGAGAACCTGGGCCAGGAGCTGCAACTCAACTCTCATCATAGGATAGGTGAAGTAGGTGTTTACAGTTACCCTCCCAATTCCCCTTTAGTTAGCTATATATATATTTAGCCAGAGTATCTTTCATGTAGTGAGCAAGTCTCATCTTGATCTATGTCACAGAGGGCACAGTGTGCGTAGTGAGGCTATACAGAGCACTCACAGTATTCATTTATATATATATATATGTGGTGTATGCAAGCAACTGAATTTACTAAAGAATTTGCTGTGACTAGAATTTATTTCATGCGATTCTTATACATATATACTAGGGAACCAGTTATTGGTGTTGGGCTATGAGCCCAGTCTTTATATAAATACTATTATCGATATCTATGATTTATATATATATATATATATATATATATATATATATATATATATATATATATATATATATATATATATATATATATATATATATGCCTGTGTATTGATTAATGATTTATCCATGTATATGCCTGTGTACTGAATATTCTCATATATGTGAAGTGATTACTTGTGATATCGCCTTGTAAGAGGAATTATAGATTCAATGAACAGTACGGTGTTTAAGTGCATTCATAGTAAATATTATGAAGAACAGAGTAGCTTCTTGGTACGGTGAAATATCACTTTGAGTGCAGTGAGAATAAGTTATTGATCGTGAGACTAGTGTGGTGGTGTATCGCGTTCTATTGTAATCATAAATATGTCTTTTGAATGTTGAATATTGTGGTTCGCGAAAAGTTAAAGAAACGGTTTGCGCGACGCCAGAGAAAACAAGCAATAATCATTCTCACGAGCACTAGGGCGCGGACCAGCTGATATTTGACAGGTGACGTGAGGGGGCGGAAGTGTGTTGCCATATCGGTGTGCTCCAGATTATCTGCACAAGAGAGAGCAGCTGCTGTACTTGTTTCTGATGTGTTTATTGATGCATATATCTCGTTGTTTTTAAGTAAAATACCAAAACTCTTTGGTGTTTGTATCATCCCCTCCATATACCTTGTGACTGCGATAATATAAAGAAGATAGAGTGACAGAAATAATTACTTGCCTGATATCAAACTAATCGTGCTTGCTCTTGCCACAATTAGGCAACTCCACTGTAGTGTTACTGGACACCTGAAAACACCAGTTGGCGACCTTGTAAGTAGTGTAAGAGTCCTTGCCGGGGCGGGCACACAAATTGAGGGAACAATCTGTGTCTCTACTCACTCTTCGACCTGAGGCCGGTTGAGGGATCGACTGGGTACTCCCCTGGGCGTACAGTGGCGCCGAGAGGATCGAGTGAAGACCCGTAGGACTGCGGTGAGTAACGGTTATCGCCAGAACAATCGCTTTGAGAGGATATCTGGGACAAAGTCCTTGCATACCGTTGCCCCCCCCCCCCCCGTGTACCCCGACAACATCTATAATCTTTTTATATTACAAGTGATTCAACAAGAGGCTCACAACAGTCACTATACAAGGCACTTTACATCTATGGCGAGTCACAGAGTTACTAGTCTTGCTCCACACCCACCCAACTGGCCAGCAGCTTTACAGTCATGTGCAGGCTGCACCTACAGTAAGCAAATTTTGGATATTTCGCTAAGATTCCCGGCAGCACATCATTATGAATGAAGTACTTACACATTTCTTGGACTCCATTGATGGTGTTATTTCTGAATTCTGTTATTTTTTCACATTCCAATGACGCAAAGTATGCGAACAGTTTTGCTGACAGAGTTTACATTTAATTAAGTCTACATTGCAGATGTTACAAACTCCCAGAGGTACTTGTAACCGCGCCTAAGCCTAGCAGTGGTAACATCTAGAAGTTTGCTAACCTTATTGGATGACCCCATAGACATGCGGTTCTTCCTGCATAATAGAATGATGACACTAGACGCGAGAGTGGTGGGTTACATAACCTTATTCTGCAAGAAGTGACGGGAGAAAACACTGCATTATGCTAGTGAGAAGAACTTAAATGTTTTGTACAGTTTCGTAAATCACTGGTCACCTTTTGGATTACGTTCACTGCAAGATGGTATTATATAGATGGCTCGGCTGTTCATCAATATCTACACCTATGAGTGGGGTTTTGAACCCCTCTAATTACAGCTGTCTTGCTAAGTTGTTAAGCTGCTCTTCAGGGTGTTGGCACCGCCTCTGCTATGTATCATTGAGTCAAACTTGCAAATATTTGGTTAAATTTTATTGATTATATGTATTAGTGATCCATTCGTATGATTGCATTTAAGACATTGTTAGGACCATTATAGGCATTTTTTGTTATATATTTACAAAGTCTATGTTTTCTGTCAGTCAAGACGTTGTAAATATTATTTTTGGACATGAAGAAAAGATAATTTTGTTTTAAAATTAACGTCTCTGTAAATTTTTGCGGACAAATTAATATTATCTCAGCCGTATTGAATCTAATATAAAACAACACGAAATTTTAAAGCACCTCTTTCCCATGAATTGGAAATACCGCCACATATTTCTTAAGAAATGAAAATACCAATATTTCCCTAATTATGTATCTGGACTAAAATACGAAAAGAATGTTGTATATTCCAACATCAGACACAGAGGAAGGTCTGACAAATACATTAACCTACCAACCATAACCAAAATAATTAAAGAAGGAACATAATGATAACAGGACATTAGGCATCATAGACCAGGAGACTCTGATGGCAACTAGGTACCAAAGGGTCTAATACATGGAAACTTAAATGAATGAAACCTCAACTTATATGCAATGGTCCCACAATGTAGACATACATCAGGGATACAGTTGTAGTGGATGTCGTTATGGTAAAAGGTTTTTACAAAAACATTAAATGAGTCTAAACTATGGATACATGTTTATGAGTCACATACACTCAGAAAAATTCAGACCTGTGTACAGAAGGTGATCTGTACAGGATCACATTCTGGTATATATACAGGACCTGTGATCTGTGTACAGAATGAAGAGGATCCAAACAGATTAATATTTACTGGTGGGTTAAGATGTAAAACTGAAATGAACAACAGAAAACTGAAATAATACAAGCGTGACTAGAAAAAATATACTTTAATAAGATTAAAACTAGTACAGGGATTATATAGCTGCCAAAACAACGAAGCAAACGCACTTACTTCAAAACCACGTTAAGAAAAAATCATGTACTGAACGAAGTAACGAGTTTGAAAATGAATTGAAAAATTCCATGGCAGATTGCGTTAGATAGGAGCTGAACAATTATTTCAAGAAGTTATTCAGAACAAGGAGGGATGCCACACCTGAACCTAACGCATTACACTCAAACACAACACTGCTGCCCACACTTACATCAAGGGATAATGACACCGGAGCAAACTAATTAAAGCAAAGACAAAAACATGTAAACAATATATCACATTCGATGCTGAGAAAATAATAAAGCCTCTAATATATTAGGCTATAAAAACGAGAATTAAAAATAGGGTATTCGTACTAAACAGAAAATAACAGAATTCGAGGCTACAAAAGTCAAAAATTTTAATACTAAGCTGTAAAACTGTAGGCCAGCACTCCAGACGCCAGTGCAGTGACCGGTAAATTAGCTGCCTAAATAACTCCGCAATATTTAGAAAGCAATGGATTACACTAAACTGTGAAACAGGTTTAGGAAACCAGTCCTAAATAACTGAACAA
>WNGS01052114.1:0-14659 GCA_020271785.1 Procambarus virginalis
CCTCACGTAGGCAGTGTAAAGAAGCCCTAATTGCCTCCTTACTTATGTTTCTGAATGATGTTCTAACTTTGCCAGTGTAGAGTACGCTGCTGTCGTTATCCTATTATATGTGCCTCAGGAGATAGATTAGGTGTTACGTCCACACCCAGGTCTCTTTCGCGCGTCGTCACAGGTAGGCTGTCCCCTTCATTGTGTACTGTCCCTTTGGTCTCCTATCTCCTTTTCCCATTTCCATAACTTTACATTTGCTCGTGTTGAATTCCAGTAGCCATTTCTCTGACCATCTCTGCAACCTGTTCAGGTCCTCTTGGAGGATCCTGCAATCCTCATCTGTCACAACTCTTCTCATCAACTTTGCGTCATCCGCAAACATCGACATGTAGGACTCTACACCCGTAAACATGTCGTTAACATATACAAGAAATAGAATTGGTCCCAGCACCGATTCTTGTGGTACTCCACTTGTTACTGTTCGCCAGTCCGACTTCTCGCCCCTTACCGTAACTCTTTGGCTCCTTCCTGTTAGGTAGTTCCTTATCCCATGCTAGGACCTTTCCCCCTACCCCCGCCTGCCTCTCGAGTTTGAAATAGCAGGTCTCATGTGCGGTACTGTATCAAAGGCTTTTTGGCGTCCAGAAATAAGCAGTCTGCCCAACCATCTCTGTCCTGTCTTATCCTCGTTATTTTATCATAGAATTCCAGAAGGTTTGTTAGGCACGATTTCCCTGTCCAGAACCCATGTTGATGCTTGTTCACAAACATAATGTTCTCCAGGTGTGCAACCAGTCGTAGCCTAATCATGCTTTCCAGTATTTTACAGGGGATGCTGTGCAGTGATACAGGTCTATAGTTAAGTGCCTCCTCCCTATCGCCTTCTTGAAGATCGGCACGACATTGCCTTCTTCCAGCAACTAGGCAATTCTCCGACATAAGTGACTCATTAAAGATCATTGCCAGAGGCACGCTGAGGGCCTGCGCTACTTCTTTTAGTATCCACGGTGATACTTTGTCTGGTCCTACTGCTTTAGATGCATCTAGAGTTGTCAACTGTTTCATTACCTCCTGTACTGTCACCTCTATATCTGATAGTCTTTCATCTAGGGTAACCCCTTCCAACAATTGGAGCTGTTCGGGCTCGGTAGTGAACACTCCATGGAAACTGGAGTGTTCACTATTCAGTGCCTCACAGATTTCCTTGTCACTTTCAGAATATGTCCCCTCTGCCTTCCTTAGTCTTAATTGTCACTTGGTCGTTCACCGACATTTTTCTTCTTATATGACTGTGTAGTAGCTTAGGTTGTTTTTTTGCTTTGATTGCAATATCGTTCTCATCGTCCCTTTCCGATGTCTGTCTGATGTTAATGTAATTCGTTCCTAGCTCTGTTGCATCTGATCCTGTTGTCCTCTGTCCTGTTGTCCATCATTGTGTCATACACCACCATCATAGGGCTATACACCACCATCATTGTGCCATACACCATCATTGTGTCATACACCACCATTATTGTGTCATACACCATCATTGTGCCATACACCATCATTGTGCCACACACCACCATCATAGGGCCATACAACACCATCATTGTGTCATACACCACAATATTTGTGCCATACACCACCACCATTGTGCATACACCACCAACAGCAGCTGTGCTTGGCCCCCGGGGTCGTGCACAGCTCGGACACCACCAGGTTGTGCCATCGGCATGCTGGATCATCGGCTGGGACCTCATCAGCCGGGACAACAGCAGCTGTGCTTGGCCCCCAGGCATGCTCAGGTGGCACACCGCCAGCTGTGCCGTCAGCTGCTGGATCATCGGCTGGTACCACATCAGCCAGAACTACAGCAGCTGTGCATAGCCCTCCAGGGGGCATTACACAGCTGGAACACTCCCAGCTGTGCCCTCAGCTGCTGGATTGTCGGCCGGGACCTCCTCCGCCGTAACATCAGCAGCAGTGTTTGGCCCCCAGGGGCATGCTCTGCTGTAACACCACCTGCTGTGCCGTCAGCTGCTGGATCGTCGGCTGGGACCACATCAGCCGGAACAACAGCAGCTGTGCTTGGCCCCCGGGGTCGTGCACAGCTCGGACACCACCAGGTGTGCCATCGGCATGCTGGGATCATCGGCTGGGACCCTCATCAGCCGGGACAACAGCAGCTGTGCTTGGCCCCCAGGGCATGCTCAGCCGGCACACCGCCAGCTGTGGTGTCAGCTGCTGGATCATTGGCTGGGACCACATCAGCCGGGACTGGTAATAAACACCACCAGGTGTGCCATCGGCATGCTGGATCATCGGCTGGGACCTCATCAGCCGGAACAACAGCAGCTGTGCTTGGCCCCCAGGGCATGCTCAGCTGGCACACCGCCTGCTGTGCCGTCAGCTGCTGGATCATCGGCTGGGACCACATCAGGCGGGACTGATAATAAACACCACCAGGTGTGCCATCGGGATGCTGGATCATCGGCTGGGACCTCATCAGCCGGAACAACAGCAGCTGCGCTTGGCCCCCAGGGCATGCTCAGCTGGCACACCGCCAGCTGTGCCGTCAGCTGCTGTATCGTCGGCTGGGAAGTAAAGTAAGCAATAGGAAATAACAAAATTTATATAGATAGGACTTGAAACAACAAACACAATAAAATTATAACATTCAAGAAATAAATAATAAATAAAATTATAACAAGAAACTAATAATGGAGAAAATAAAATTAGTAATAGGACACCACCAGCTGTGCCCTCAGCCGCTGGACCATCGGCTGGGACCACCTCCGCCGGAGCATCAGCAGCTGTGCATGGCCCCCGTGGGCATGCTCAGCTGGAACACCGCCAGCTGTGCCGTGTGCTGGCGGTACCACATCAGCCAGAACTACAGCAGCTGTGCTTAGCCCCCCAGGGGCATGCACAGCTTCAACACCACCAGCTGTGGCCCTCAGCTGCCAGACATTGGCTGGGACCACATCCGCCGGAACAACAGCAGCTGTGCTCGGCCCCCAGGGGCATGCTCAGCTTGGGACCCCACCAGCTGTGCCAACAGTTGATGGCTCATCGGCTGGGGCCACATCAGCCGGAACAATAGCAGCTGTGCTCAGCCCCCAGGGGCATGCTCTGCTTGGCACTCCACCAGCTGTGCTCAGCCCCCAGGGGCATGCTCGGCTTGGCACTCCACCAGCTGTGCCATCAGTTGCTGGACTATCGGCTGGTGCCACATCAGCTGGAACACAGCAGCTGTGCTTGTCCCCCCAGGGGCATGCTCAAGGATCATGGAAGACTGTTTTTAATGGCCTCTCCGGGCATACGGGCACGCTTACGGCCACGGTACTGAGAAGGCATGTTCCCACTTTTGCAGCCAGCTTCCGCACGCCCTTCGGGGGTGGGGGGTTCCGTGACGCTGGCCCTCACGGGATTGGGGGGTGCTCCGACGGAACCCCCAAAGTGATAAGCCAAGAATACCAAGAACTGGAATTACTAACAAATTTCTCGCAGTCTAATTACGGATTTCACGGCATTTGAATTCTATTAGCCATGATAATGGCTCCATTATTATTATTTCTGTATAATATTTTATGCATTCACTAATCATTATGAGCCAGTAATTTATTTCCATTTAGTCGTTATAATTAGCCTATGCTTTTTCATGCAAGATCTTCATTAATAATCATTTATGATTATTTTATATATGTAATAAATTTCATAATAATTACTTTGTAATTAATTTATATAATACTTAATTTTGTAATTACTTTTATATAATTATTTTAAGTAATTATTTATATAATAATTAATAATAAATTAAGCCCCCACGTGGTGCATTTTCTTCCAACCCACAGAAAATATTCGCTGTATGCAAAGCAAACGACGAAATTTCTGGGGACAAGAAGAAGACGTAATACCATATCTGTGACTAACCGCCCATGGTTGCGCGCGCATCACGCAGGGGCATCTATGCGCGCCCGGGGCACTCAGCAACTTCTCGCTGGCCGTCTCCCGGACCGTTACACTCAAAACGCCCTCCCGCCTCCCAGGATCCCCTGCTTCCCTTGGCCTTACAGGGGAAGCCGCTATTGCAGCTTGCTGAGGACAACTTGTCCCAATTTGCAACGAATTGGGTTACCTTTGGGGGTGCTCCGACGGAACTCCCAAAGTGATAAGCCAAGAATACCAAGAACTGGAATTACTAACAAATTTCTCGCAGTCTAATTACGGATTTCACGGCATTTGAATTCTTTAGCATGATAATGGCTCCATTATTATTATTTCTGTATAATATTTTATGCATTCACTAATCGTTATGAGCCAGTATTTATTTCCATTTAGTCGTTATAATTAGCCTATGCTTCTTCATGCAAGATCTTCATTAATAATCATTTATGATTATTTTAATATATGTAATAAATTTCATAATAATTACTTTGTAATTAATTATATATAATTAATTTTGTAATAATTTATATAATAATTATTTAAGTAATTAATTTATATAATAATTAATAATAAATTAAGCCCCCACGTGGTGCGTTTTCTTCCAAACCACAGAAAATAGACGCTGTATGCAAAGCAAACGGCGATGTTTCTGGGGTCAAGAAGAAAACGTAATACCATATCTGTGACTAACCGCCCATGGTTGCGCGCGCATCACGTAGGGGCATCTATGCGCGCCCGGGGGACTCAGCAACTTCTCGCTGGCCGTCTCCCGGACGTTACACTTCAAAACGCCCTCCTGCCTCCCAGGATCCCCTGCTTCCCTTGGCCTTACAGGGGAAGCCGCTATTGCAGCTTGCTGAGGACACTTGTCCCAATTTGCAATGAATTTGGGTTACCTTTGGGGGGTGCTCCGACGGAACCCCCAAAATGATAAGCCAAGAATACCAAGAACTGGAATTACTAACAAATTTCTCGCAGTCTAATTACGGATTTCACGGCATTTGAATTCTATTAGCATGATAATGGCTCCATTATTATTATTTCTGTATAATATTTTATGCATTCACTAATCATTATGAGCCAGTATTTATTTCCATTTAGTCGTTATAATTAGCCTATATGCTTCTTCATTTAAGGCTCTTCATTAATAATCATTTATGATTATTTTAATATATGTAATAAATTTCATAATAATTACTTTGTAATTAATTTATATAATAATTAATTTTTTAATTAATTTATATAATAATTAATTTTTTAATTAATTTATATAATAATTATTTTAAGTAATTAATTTATATAATAATTAATAATAAATTAACTCATTACATAAAAAATACGTGGCTGTGCAACAGTGTGTGGGAATTGGGGAACTGGTGTGCATTCAGACGACTGGTGAGGACCAACAATGACTGGTGAGGACCAACAATGACGTAGAAGGATGGCACCAGCGTCTGAATCAAAGGGCAGTGAGGGACAACTTGGCTTTATATATTTTAATCCCCTTACTGTACCGTGAGGCGTCCCTGGTAACCTTGCAATACCAACTGGTTTCTGATCAAAAGCTAAAGTCCAGTCGCCGCAAGGGCAATAAAGAGAAATAGGAACATTTGTGGAAGCTTTGGGACCGTTACGAGGAAAAACAGATAAGCACCTCACAGTTCCTCAAGGAATGTTCGCGTTTTATCCCAGGAAGTGCCTGAACTAGAATTAGAAAACAGCAGTCTGTTTACTGGTTGTTATTTAACTTAAGTTAGTTGTAAATGATAATGTAAAAATAGCCACTGAGAACTGATGAGTTGGCCAAGACTTTTGCTCGTAAAGAGGGAATTGATTACCAACTTGGACTGCCTTTGAGCAGCCTGAGGGCAGCAATATCCCAAGAACATCAACTAAATTTCGGAGACTTGAGGCAAAGTGAAATTCACACCAGTTACTCCATCTATAATCATTCTATTATGCAGGAAGAACCGCACGTCTATGGGTCATCCAATAATGTTAGCAGACTTCTAGAAGTTACCACTGCTAGACTTAGGCTCGGCTACAAGTACCTCTGGGAGTTTGTAACATCTGCTGATATAGATTTGACTAAATGTAAACTCTGTCAGCAGAACTATTCGCATACTTTACGTCATTATATAATGGAATGTGAAAAAATCGCGGAATTTAGAGATAACACCATCAATATAGTGTCCAAGAAATGTGTAAGTACTTCATTCATAATGATGTGCTGCTCGAAATCATAGCGAAGTATCCAAAATTTGCTTACTGTAGGAAATGCATGCACATGACTGTAAAGCTGCCGCCCAGTTGGGTGGGTGTGCAGCAAGACTAGTAACTGTGTGACTCACCATAGATGTAAAGTACCAGCTGCGTTGCTCCTAGGAGTATGGGTTCGAGTCACTTCTGGGGTGTGAGTTTTCATTCGCATATAGTCCTGGGGACCATTCAGGCTTGTTCGCATTTGTGTTCCTCACGTGTGCCCCAAAGAATGAGGTGATTTGGTAAAATGCTATGCCCAAGATAACCATCCAAGTGCCGGCGGTGAGGTGGTTCAAATAGCTTCGGCTATCACCTCATTTTATCCGGTCGTGATGGTCAAGTGGTTTAAGGCGTCTTGTACATACCAGCTGCGTTGCTCCTGGGAGTATGGGTTCGAGTCACTTCTAGTGTGTGAGTTTTCATTCGCATATAGTCCTGGGGACCATTCAGGCTTGTTCGCATATATATATATATTATATATATATATATATATATATATATATATATATATATATATATATATATATATATATATATATATATATATATTGTGACGGTAACGAGTTGGAAATGGTGGTCGGCAGTCTTCCAACTAGCAGTTGTCATTGCTGGGCCACATATAATATAAAAAAAAGAAAAGGAAAAAAAAAAGAGAAAAAAAAGAATGACTGCGTGATTTGGTAATCTGTGGTAAGGTTGTAAAGACGAAAAGCAATAATAAAAAATATGGATTTTAATAACAATAAGAAAACACAAATTGAAATAAATGCAAAAACTTGGCTTACTGGCAAAAACAATAAACAATATAAACATGAAAATAGATTACGTTAATGGGGAGGAGAATTGACATACAAAAGTAAGTAAAATATGAATGCTGGAATATATGCACTAACTATGAACCTCTACTTGACCACACAGAGTGAGTCACTTAGGAGTTCACAGCTTGCGAGCACACAATATTCTGGCTGGCAGAAACGTAAGGGACTCCAACAATAACTGGTGAGGTCTTGTGATTGGCGGGGAGCCGGAGTGGAGTGTTGGTTGGCGGCCAATGAGGAAGCTGGATGGTCGCAGTCGCTAGTTAGGCCGTTGCAGGGTTCGGCGCGTCGACCAGGTGCAGCAGTGGGGGGGAAGGAGGGAGTTGCTGGTACGTGTGGCGAGCTTATAATACGTTTAGCCACTACAAAACGTATCTTGTATGTTGATGAGGACAGGAGTGATTCGCAGAAATGGCAGGCTAAATCTCTGATAAGAGATTATCGTCACAACTCTCCCCCGAAGCCTGCCGTTTCGGGTGAATCACGTCCACTGGAGGTAGAGTGGGAGGTGGAGCTGCCTCTACCTCATGCACTCTGGAGAGGGCATCAGCGATGATGTTGTCAGGCCCCTTGATGTAGCAGATCTTTAAGTTGAAGCCTTGAAGATATAAAGCCCATCGCAGCAGACGTTGGTTATTAAATTGGGCTTGATGTAAAAATCTCAGAGGGTTGTGGTCCGAATAGATGGTAGTGGACCTAGCACCGTGCAGATATGGTGCAAAGTGTTGTAAGCTCAGGACGATGGACAGGAGTTCCTTCTCTATAGTACTGTAGTTCTTCTGATGAGGCTTCAACTTGTAACTGTAGTAGCTGACAGGTAGAACCTCCTCGCCTCGCTGCTGCATTAAGACACTTCCGATGCCGGTACCACTGGCGTCGACATGGAGGATGAAAGGCTTCTTGATATCTGGTGAGGCGAGAATGGGATTAGAACAGAGGAGGAATTTGAGTTGTTCGAATGCAACGGTTTGCTCTCTGGTCCAATTATACCGTTGCTTGGGACTGGTTAAGGTGATTAATGGGGTTGCAACAGTGCTAAAATTCTTCACAAACCTACGGTAATAGGAAGCAAGACCAAGGAAGCGCAGGAGCTGCTTCCTGGTAGTAGGCTGTGGATACTGTTGGATTGCTCGAATGTGAATGTTTAACGGAGCCAGGTTGCCACTCCCTATAACATGACCCAGGTACCGCACTTTACCTTTCGCGAAGGTGGACTTGCCCAAATTGATGGTGAGGCCGGCTTTCAGGAGCTTGTAGAACAATCGTTGTAGCTGGAGCAGGTGTTCGCTCCAGGTGTTGGATGCTATCACAATGTCGTCCAGATAGGCATAGGTGTTTTCCAAGCCCTGGATGACGCGGTTGACAGCTCTCTGAAAGGTGGCTGGGGCATTGCAGAGTCCAAAGGGAAGGCGATGGTACCTGTAGAGACCAAAGGGGGTTATAAAGGCGGACAGTACCTTAGCTCGCTCCGTTAAACTCACCTGGTAGTAGCCCTTTAGTAGGTCTACCTGAGACAGGTAGCGGGCATTACCAATGGCATCCAAAATGTCGTCTACTCTGGGTATTGGGTAGGCGTCCTTCACTGTGACCTGGTTCAACTTCCTATAATCCGTACACAGACGGATTTTGCCGTGAGGTTTGGGTACCAGGATGCATGGTGAGGCCCAGGGGGACTCACAGGGGCTAGCCAGTCCATGGTCCAAGAGATACTGTACCTCAGCCCGCATGACTTCCGTTTTGCTCGGGCTGATTCGGTAGAATGGTTGGCGAATCGGCTGGGTGTCAGGTAGCAGTTGGATGTCGTGCCGAGTCACAGTACACTCTTGGGGGTCATCTCGAAACAACTCTTGATATTCTCTGACGAGTTTGATTAGTGGAGCACTATTATCGTCCTGAAAATGATGTTGAAGGTTAGTAAGGATTTCCGAGTTAGAGAGCGCTGGCTCAGTGTCAGTGCTCTCGGAAGGAGAAGCAGGGAAGGTCTCACTGTGGCTGTATGGACCTGTAAATGAGGTGAAATTGGTTAACACAGTGGGAGGAACCCCATGGTAGGGCTTGAGTAAATTAATGTGGCACAGCTGGGTCTTCCGCCGCCTATCGGGTGTCTCGAGAACGTAGTTGAAGTTGTTCCGGCACTCCTTAACACGGTAGGGTCCTGAGAACCTGTTCTGTAAAGGAGAACCTGGGATAGGGAAATAGGCAAGCACTAAGTCTCCTGGTGTAAACTTCCTTACTTTACAGTGCCGGTCGTAACGAGTCTTCATCCTCTCCTGGGCTTTCTGTAGGTTGTTGCTAGCAAAGGAATGGACCCTCTCTAGAATGTGTCGGAGATTTTGGAGATACTGGGGCACACTCTGATGCTCACTGAAGGTGTCATCACGTAGAGAATCCTTGAAAGCCTTGAGAGGTGTACGGCACTTACGTCCGTAGAGCATCTCATAAGGAGATACTCCTAGTGACTCGTTGGGAAGACTTCTGAAAATACACATAATTAGATCAATTTGCCTATCCCAATCCTTTGAGGTCTCATTACAGAACTTTTTTAAGAGTGCCTTGATGGTTTGATGACTACGCTCGAGAGAACCCTGTGAAGCAGGATGATAGGGGCTGGACAGTACCTGTTTGATGTTGAACTCCTCCAGAGTCCGTTTGAAGAGATCACTGGTGAAGTTGGTACCACAGTCGCTTGAATCTCCCTCGGAAATCCATACTGGGTGAAGATTTTCAGTAGATTCTTCACCACTGTAGCAGCTGTAATATTTTTTACTGGAACTGCTATCGGAAATCTGGTGGTAGGACACAGGATGGTTAAGATATATGAGTTGCCTGCACTGGTCCGAGGCAAAGGACCAACGCAGTCGATAATGAGCTTGTGGAACGGTTCCTCAGGCACCTGGATGGGTATCAGGGGTGCTCTGGGAATGGAAACGTTCGGTTTCCCGGCTAACTGACACACGTGGCATAATTTGACATGAGATTTGACGTCGTTTACCATACCTGGCCAGTAGTAGTCTTGTCGAATTCCATGGTAAGTCTTGTTGAACCCATAGTGTGACAAAGCGCCGTGGGCCAGGTGTAGAATCGTGGGCCGCAGGCTGGTGGGAATCACTAGTTGTTCAACATTTGCCCAATCGTCCTCGTCCTTCAGTTTACTGGGTCTATACCTGCGATAGAGTATTTCGTTCTCCATAAAGAACCCAGGAACACTGTCGGATTGGGTTTCAGCCTGAAAGAATAATGGTGTCAATGTAAGATCATCTCTCTGTAACTTACGGAACTCCATCGTGGTCAGGTTAGGGGGTAGTTTCGAAGGGTCCTGAGGGACAGCGGTAGCAGTAGAGTCGGCTGGCTGTGGACGTGCAGCTTGAGCACGGGTGGTCACCATAACAGGAGGAGAACCTTCATCACTCTCTTGAACCTTTACTGGGAAATGTTCAAAAATCGGGTTATCCACCACAGAGTTGCTTACCTTGGATATGTCCTTGATGATCAGGTTGTTTGGTTGTTGGTCTTCTGCCAAGTCGTTGCCCAGGAGAAGTTGCACTCCAGGCATGGGAAAAGGCTTTTCCCTGACGGCGACTTGGACTTCACCGGTCACGAAGGGACAATCCAGGTAAACTCGGGCAAGTGGATAAGGAGTTGTAGCAGTAAGGTCAGTGATGAACACAGTCTCTCCTGTGTAGGCGACGTTGGGCACAGCCGATTTCAAAACGATCGATTGTAGAGCCGCTGTGTCCCTTAGGATCTTAAGTCCGAAACGTCCCTCTGAATCTGAACCACGGGTAGAGATAGTTCCTGGATAGAGATGCTTGGTAAAGAGAGAGAGATCATTAGCATGAACACCAACATTCATTACAGGCTTACCGGACTTAGGGTGAGTAGTTTTAGACTTAGGGGGTTCGACATTACCTTTAGATTGGGACTTGCTACATTTGTCAATGGAGTGTCCATATAATCTACAATACCTGCAGTACAGTTGAGAGGTACCTTGATCTGGGCTCGCTTTCTCGTAACTGTACCAAGACTTTCTGGTAGGATCTGGAGTCAGCCGGTGGATGAGGCTGTAAGTGTCAGCTGACTTCGCACACTTCACTAATTCCGTCTCTTCCTTGTCTGCTAAGTATAGGCGGACAGGAGGAGGTACACGTCTCAAAAATTCTTCAACCAGTATGAGGTTGACAAGTTCTGAAAAAGTAGAGACATGTGCTGCCTCCAGCCATTTCATGAAATATCTTCGTTTGGTGTTAGCAAATTCTAAGAAGGTGGTGGTACTTGCCTTGACGTAGTCACGAAACTTTCGTCGATAGCTTTCGGTGGAGAGAAGGTAGGCGTCCAACACAGCTTGTTTCAGGGTGGTGTAGTCGTTTTCCGAAGCCAAAGTGCTGAGTGTGACTGCTGCTCTACCTGTTAAATGTACTCTGAGAAGGGTAGCCCATTGGTCGTCAGGCCAATTAAGTTGAACAGCAAGGGTCTCAAAAGTGGTAAAGAACACATCAACCTCCGTTTCGAGGAACGGGGGCATTAACTTACTTGCATGGGAGATATTGAAACTGGGAGGAAGACTAGCTGCCGCTTGTTGGAGTTGAGCTTGGTGTGCAGCGTCCCTCGTGAGTTCTCGGTCACGACAGTTTAGAGCTGCTTCTGCCTGTCGTTTGTCGTGGTCGCGTTGTATCTCGAGTCGCTGTTTGTATAAGGCCAACTCACGTTCACTTTCTTCCTTCTTCAGGGCAGGATTGCAGCTTCACGCGTTTGTTCTTCCTTTCTCAGGGCAGCTTCACGCTCTCTGATTGCAGCTTCACGCTCTCTGCTTGCAGCTGCTTCTTGTTGTTGCTGTAGCTCGATCTTGGCAAGTTCCAATTTGAGCTTTATCGCTCTCAAGTCATCTTTATCTGAAATAATGTGCTGTTCATGGGTAGAAGAATCTATAATACCTTCATCAGCAAGGTGATCCAGTATCATATTATTAATGGCAAATTTGTTGGCTCCAACAGGAACTTCTAAGTGATACTCATGTGCAAGAGTTAACAAATCGACCCTCTTAGCGTGACGTAAGGTCCCTATTTCACTTTCTGGATCTGCTTTGAAAACTTGTAAGCGGAACATGGTGAAAATATAGCAAAACAAAGGATATGAATATAGTGAGAATGTGGCGAGTGTCAGAAACAGGAAACGTGGCAACTGATACCTATCCTGTGGGGAATTATTAATAATTAAAGTAAATTCAAGATGGTAAATGAATAAGGTCGCAGGAAATCTTGTACCTGGTACTCACTATGGGAGGATAAAGGCAAGAAAATCCTACTAATTAGTGAAAACTAATTTTAAAATACAAGTGAAACACTAAATGGCTTCAAAATAAATGAGGTAGTCCAAAAAATGTAGTCATACCTTGCCAAGTCACTATAGAACATAAGCAATGGTACCCACTGAAATTGAATATGGTATTTACAGAATTAGCGAACTTTTGTGCTCAAAAGAAAGAACGCCAATTCCCTACCTTAAGTAAATACCATCAGTCTGACCGACGAGTAGGGGTGCGAGTGTCAACTGGTGACGAGAACTATCGGCGAGGTCCCAATTCGCCAATAATAGTTCGTGCTAGAGGATCTAAAGCCCTCTTTTTCCTCCTAGAGTCGGATTGCAGGACTTGGGTGCTATTGACCCGGAGACAGACCACAGTACCAGGGTACCTATGTGATAATCTGTCAAAAAGTGAGAAATATTGGGGGACAAAGATGTTAAACACGGAGGATAACACGGAAGGGGGAGACGACCAATTAAGAGTATGACTGCGGCCTACAGTCACCACGTAATCCAAAGTTGTCTCACTCTCACCATATGCTATTCCCGTAATGTACAATATACACAGCACCATATAAAATAAAGAATGATTAATGTGAATAATGGAAGCAAGGGAAATAAGAGCCAAGTGCGCTTACCACAATTACCAAACCTGAGTGAAGCTCCGTGGACAGATCTCTATTTAATAGTGACTCCGTGGACAGAACTCCATTTAATAGTGGCTCCGTGGACAGGCCCCCATTTATATGTGACGGTAACGAGTTGGAAATGGTGGTCGGCAGTCTTCCAACTAGCAGTTGTCATTGCTGGGCCACATATAATATAAAAAAAAAGAAAAGGAAAAAAAAGAGAAAAAAAAGAATGACTGCGTGATTTGGTAATCTGTGGTAAGGTTGTAAAGACGAAAAGCAATAATAAAAAATATGGATTTTAATAACAATAAGAAAACACAAATTGAAATAAATGCAAAAACTTGGCTTACTGGCAAAAACAATAAACAATATAAACATGAAAATAGATTACGTTAATGGGGAGGAGAATTGATATACAAAAGTAAGTAAAATATGAATGCTGGAATATATGCACTAACTATGAACCTCTACTTGACCACACAGAGTGAGTCACTTAGGAGTTCACAGCTTGCGAGCACACAATATTCTGGCTGGCAGAAACGTAAGGGACTCCAACAATAACTGGTGAGGTCTTGTGATTGGCGGGGAGCCGGAGTGGAGTGTTGGTTGGCGGCCAATGAGGAAGCTGGATGGTCGCAGTCGCTAGTTAGGCCGTTGCAGGGTTCGGCGCGTCGACCAGGTGCAGCAGTGGGGGGGAAGGAGGGAGTTGCTGGTACGTGTGGCGAGCTTATAATACGTTTAGCCACTACAAAACGTATCTTGTATGTTGATGAGGACAGGAGTGATTCGCAGAAATGGCAGGCTAAATCTCTGATAAGAGATTATCGTCACAGTATAAAAAGTCGGAATTTGAAAATGAAAATAGGTGCAGAGAGTCTTAGAATTCGCTCAAAAATCACGCTCAGGTGGTCAATTTTCCGATGTTTCAGAATATTTTGAAAACTGTAGGGGGTTTGGGCAAAATATGACCCATCGCCATTTTCAGTAATTGGCATATTTCGGTATAAACAGTCGGAATTTGAAAATGAAATAGGTGCAGAGAGGTCAGAATTCGTCTCAAAAATCACGCTCAAGTGTCAATTTTCCGATATTTCAGATATTTTGAAAACTGTAGGGGGGTTTGGGCAAAATATGACCCATCGCCGTGTTCAGTAATTGGCATATTTTCGGTATAAAAATTCGGAATTTGAAAATGAAAATAGGTGCAGAGAGTTAGAATTCGGCTCAAAAGCACGCTCAGGTGTCAATTTCCGGTATTTCAGATATTTTGAAAACTGTAGGGGGGTTTGGGCAAAATATGACCCATCGCCCGTTTTCAGTAATTGGCATATTTTCGGTATAAAAATTCGGAATTTGAAAATGAAAAATAGGTGCAGAGAGTCAGAATTCGGATCAACAATCACGCTCAGGTGTCAATGTTTCCGAAATTACAGATATTTTGAAAACTGTAGGGGGGTTTGGGCAAAATATGACCCATCGCCGTTTTCAGTAATTAGCATATTTTCGGTATAAAAAGTCGGAATTTTGAAAATGAAAATAGGTGCAGAGAGTCAGAATTCGGCTCAAAAATCACGCTCAGGTGTCAGTTTTCCGATATTTCCAGATATTTTGAAAACTGTAGGGGGGTTTGGGCAAAATATGACCCATCGCCGTTTCAGTAATTGGCATATTTTCGGTATAAAAAAGTACGAATTTGAAAATGAAAATAGGTGCAGAGAGTCAGAA
>WNGS01052125.1:5108-17778 GCA_020271785.1 Procambarus virginalis
TCTCCCATTGAAACTGTGTATGGAGTCAGCCTCCACCATCATCGACTGCCTAAATGCATTCCATCCGTTAACTACTCTGACCACTTGAAAAAGTTCCTTCTAACCGTCTCTGTGGCTCATGTGGGGTACTCAGATTTCACTGTGTGTATGTGTGTGGTTGGGTGTGCGGTGCGGGTGCGTGCGTGCTGCGTGCGTGTGGTGTGTGTGTGTTGTGTGTGTGTGTGTGGTGTGTGTGTGTGTGTGTGTGTGCGTGCGTGCGAGTGCGTGCGTGCGAGGCGTGCGTGTGTGTGTGTGGTTGTGCTGTGTGTGTGTGTGGTGTGTGTGTGTGTGTGATGTGCGTGCTGCGTGCGTGCTGTGCGTGCGTGGCGTTGCGTGCGTGCGCTGCGTGGTGGTGGAGTGAGAGAGATATAGAGAGCGAGAGAGATACAGGACAGATACATGATATTTCATAATCCGCTGGATAGTTCATGCCTATGAGTGAACATACTGCTGGTAGCAGCTTGAACTAATACCCGCTGGGTCTGTTCATCTTTCACTTGTACCCAGACACCAGCCGGACCACACTTGACTATCTCAAGTGAACTTATGGGGAATAAACATTTACCATTCCTCAAGCTTATATAAACATACGGGTGCCAAGTCCTCTCTGTCAGAGGAGTCTCCTATATACAGATATATGATCTATTTGCTGTGTTTATACTGTGTTATAAAAACTCAAGGTTTATCATACAGTTTGTTTCTCATTTGACCAAGCATATTGAAACGGCAGCAATGGAACGTAAACAAGTTAATCACAAGAGGATAAAAGAAGGCTTGTGTTGACAAGATCTTCCATAAACAGCTGCTGTATTTACACAATGAACAACCTTACCTGAAAGCAGAGCGGGTTGGACATTACCTTACTCTGTCAATGACAGAATTCACTAATGACATGATTCTCAGAGTAAATACACAGTTAGGTGAACGTGTTCGTGACTGAAAGTAAAAGGATTAATACATAAGGGTTAAAACGTAGACTTAGCCAGGCAGTGCTTGTAATGACACGACAATAGCTGCTAATGTCGTTTCATGGAGCTCAGACTCCTTGAATGAGTCCCACATGGAGCTCAGACTCCTTGAAGGAGTCCCACATGGAGCTAAGACTCCTTGAAGGAGTCCCACAGGAGCTCAACTCTTCGGATCGGAGTACCACATGGAGCAACAGCCTTCGTGTTGCTGAATTTCGCCTTCTCATGCTAGCATTTCCTACAGGAGCTCTGCTACACAGCGCCGGCTTTAATGTATCACTTACTGACAAGGATTTATATTAAGACCATTCTTGCTAATAGGCTATCGATTTGGCGAACAGTAAACCCCACATTAAACATTAATTATGCAATGATTTAATTTGCCAAGTACGCCCTGCAAATCGATATGACATTGATGGAAAAAATCCTGCTTTAGTTAGGTGCAACATATGCCTAATGTATTCCACTGTCTACGGCTTCGAATGTGTCAAAAGAACGAGAGAAAATTTGTCAAACACGATTGTTCTGTTTTAAAGTTGTGGTGTAAATCTTTATTAAAAGGGAACTATGATTCTATCCAGGTGTTGTCGAGAAGGCATGGCGGCGGCGTGAGTCCGGCCGTGATGTGAGGAGGTTGAGTATCGACCAAGCACCAGCCATGGAGATGATGCCTCCCCCAGGGACTCATGAGTGACCTGCACGCGGAACAGAGAGTTCGGTCAGAGGCTATAGCAGCCACCAGTGCTATACCACCACCACACAATACAACAGTGCTATACACCACCACACAACCACCCATGCTATACCACCACCACCACACAACCACCCAGTGCTACACACGACCCCACAATACACCAGGGCTATACCACCACCACCACACAACCACCGAGTGTACTATACCACCCACCACCTAACACCTCAATGCTATACCATACCACCACACACCACCCAATTGCTATACCACCACCACCACACAACCACCAGTGATATAACCACCAACACATAACAACCATTGCTTACAGACCACCACACAACCACCAGTGTATACCTACACCACACAAACAATTAACCAGTTCTAGAACCACCACCACCAAACAACCACCAGTGCACAACACCCACACCACACCACACAACCACCAGTGCTGACAAACCACACCACCACAACACGCAGTGCACACCACCCCACACAACCACCAGTGCTACACCACCACACACAACCACAGTGCTACACCACCACCACACATCCAACCACCAGTGAACTACACCACCACCACACAACCACCGTGATACTTACTCATCAAAAAAAACCATAACACAAACACACACGTTCTACACCACCACCACACACCACCAGTGCTATACCACCACACAACAACACCAGTGCATACAACTACACCACTAAGAACCAAGTGCGATACCACCACACACACAACCAAACCGGGGCTACACGACACCAACACCCCACCAGTGCTAAAACCACCACCACACACACCAGTGCTCCCAAACACAAACACAACCACCATTGTCTATAACCACCACCCAACAACCACCAGTTGCTACACCCCACATACACAACCAGTGCCCGTACGTACACGACACCACACAAGCCACCATGCGTACACCACCACCAAAACAACCACAAGTGCTACCCAACCACCACACATACCACCCATGCTATACCACAGGCATCCAAAACAACCACTCCGTGCTACACCAACACCAAACACAGTGCCACCCAGGCACAACCACCGGACCGACAACACCACCCATCCTACAGACCCAACCACGCACCACCACTCAGTGCTACACCACACACCACACATACACCCATGGCTACGTCCAACCAACCAAAACAAACACCCCCCACAACACCACTCTGCTCCACCACACAACCACCCGTGCTACACACGGCACCACCAACACAAACACCCGTGCTACACCACCACCTACATACGCCAACCCATGTCTACACCACCACGCAACCAGCCACCCATGGCTACCCACCACCCACACACCCCCAGTGCTACACCCCCACCACACAACAACTACCCCCACCACTACAACCTCTACAAGCACCACCACACAGCCACCCATGCTACACCACCACCACACAACCACCATTCTACAGCCACCCACAACCACAAAACCACAGTGCTTTACAAAACAATCCACCAACACACACCAACAGTGCCTACCACACCAACACACCACGCAGTGCTACACCAACCACCACACAGCCACCTCATGCTACACCACAATCCACACAACCACCCGCGTGCTGGTACAACACCATACCACAACACACCACCCAGTGCTTACACACCACCACACAAACACCAGGTGCTACAACCACGCAACCACACAACCACCGATGCTCCCAACCACCAAACATATCACCAGTGCTACACCACCACCAAACAACCACCAGTGGCTACACCATCACCACCGCGACACACCACCACCCATACTACAGCCACCACCACACAACCACACAGTGCTACACCACCACAAACACCCACCAGTGCAACACCACCAAACACACAGCCTACCCAGTGCTACAAACCACAACCACACAACCACAACAGTGCTAAAAAAATACACCACCACCACACAACCAACAGTGCTACACCACCACCACATCAACCACCACGTGACTTACACCAACCACCACTCAACACCCGTGCTACACACCACCACACAACCACCCTTGATACCCACCACACAACCACCAGTGCTATACCACCACACAACCACCCGTGCTATACCACCACACAACAGCCACCATTGCATAACCACCACCACAACAACATGCTGTACACCACCACCACAACAACCACAAGTGGTACACCACCAACCACCAACCACCAGTGCTAACACACCACCCCACACACCACCCTGCTATACCACCACCACACAGCCACCAGTGCTATACCACCACACAACCACCCGTGCTACACCCCACCACACACAAGCCACCCGTGCTACACAACCACCACACACCACCAGTGTATCCACCACCAACCACACACCACCATTGCTACACCACCACACATATGACCCACGCTGAGTGCTAACAGCCACCACCCTCCACACCCCAGTGCTATACCACACCACACACCACCACTTGCTACACCACACCACACAACGCTCCATTGCTAACAATCACCACCACACACCAACAGTGCTACACCACCACCACAAAAACACCACGACAGTGCTACACCACCACCACACAACCACCATTGCTACACCACCACCCACAACCACAAACACTACCACAACTACCAGCATCACCAGCACCTCTACCACCAGTAACAGCATCACTACCACCACAGTTCTACAATACAACCACCATTGCTACAAACCCCACCACAACACCCCGTGTAACACCACCACCACACAACACCATTGCCTACAACCACCCACCACAGGCAACCACCAGTGCTACAAACACCACCACACAGCCACCAGTGCTAACACCACCAACCACAACACAACCACCCTCTACACCACCACCACAACCACCAGTGTACACACCACCAACCACACAACCCCCTTGCTTACACAACAACCAAACACAAAAAACACCCATGCCTACACCACCACCACACAACCACCCTTGCTACAAACCACACCACACAACCACCATTGCACACCAAATAAGCCACCACCACACAACCACCACTGCTACCCCCACCAAAAAACCCCCCGACACCACCACAAACCCCGTGCTATACACCACCCACAACAACCGTGGCTACACCAAACACCACACAACCACCAGTGCTACCCACAAACACAACCACCCGTGCTACCCACCACACAACCACCCGTGCTACACCACCACACAACCCCCGGCTACACACACCAACACAACCACCCGTGCTAACACCACCAAACAACCACCACGTTGCTAACAACACCACCACCAACCACCAGTGCTACACCAACACACAACCACCCGTGCTACACCACCCCACACAGACCACCCCGTGCTACACCACCCCACCACCCGTGGCTACACCACCACACACCAACCGTGCTACCACCACCACACACCACCCGTGTACCCCCACCAACACCGTGCACACCAACCACACAACAACCCGTGCTACCCACCACACAACCACCAGTGCTACACCACCACCACACAACCACCATTGCTACCCACCAACACCAACCACCCATGCTACACCCCACCACACACAACCACCAGTGCTACACCACCACCCACAAACCACCAGTGCTACAACCACCACCACAGCACAAACCCCTTGCTACACCACCACACAACCACCCAGCTACACGCACCACAAAACCCCAGTGCTACAACACACACCACCAGTCCCCCAGCACAGCCACCAACCACAGCACCTTGCTATCCCCAACCACCACACAACCACCCATGCTACTCCACCACACAACCACCCGTGCTACAACCCACCACACAACACCCATGCTACACCAACACCCCCAACCACCATTGCTCATCCACCACCACAACAACCAAACCATGCTACTCCACCACACAACCACTCCGTGCTACAAACCACCACAACAAACCAACCGTGCTACACCACCACCACACAACCACCCTTGCTAACCACCACCACCACCACACCGGAACAACACACGTCACAACACACTTCACAACACACGTCACAACACACTTCACAACACACGTCACAACACACTTCACAACACACGTCACAACACACGACACAACACGCCACACCACAAAAAAACCCCACCACCACACAACCACCAGTGCTACACCACCACCAAACAACCACCAGTGCTACACCACACCACAAACAACCACCAGTGCAACACCACCCCACACAACCACCAGGGCTGACAACCACCACCACAAAACCACTCCGTGGCTACACCACCAACCACACACCACCAGTTCTACACCACACCACCAACCACCGTTACACCACCACACACACAACCACAGTGCTACACCACCACCACAGACAACCACCGGTGCTACACCACCACCACACAACCACAAGTGCTACACCACAACAACCACCATTGCTACACAACCACCACGCCACACAACCACCCATGCTACAACCAGACCACCACACAACACCCTGCTATCCACCACCACACAACCACCAAGTGATACAGCCACCACCACAAACCACCAGTGCTACACCACACAACAACCCCAGTGACTACACACCACCACAACAACCACCAGTGCTACACCACAACCACACAACCACCAGTTGCTTACAACCACCACACAAACCACATTGCTACACCAAACCAACCACACAAAACACCAACCCACACCAACCCGCACAACCACCAAACAACCACCAGTGCTATATACACCACCACCACACAACCACCATGCTACACCACACCACACAACCACCATGCTCACCACCAACCACCACCACCAGTGCTACAACCACCACACAACCACCAGTGCGTACACCACAACCACACAACCACCAGCAGCAGCGGCGGCAGCACCGGCAGCAGCACCGCCAGCAGCTGCACCACCAACCACACAACCACCAGTGCTACACACCACCACACAACCACCATTGCTACAACCCACCACCACACAACCACGCCGGCTACAACACAACCACACACAAACCACCGTGGGCTACAACCCAACCACACAACCACCCGTCTAACACAACCAACACACAACCACGCCGTACTATACACGACAACACCACACAACCACCATGCTACACCACCACCACACAACCAACCGTGCTACACACCCCACACAGCAGCATGGGGCCTCACCTCGACGAAGAGACTAAGGTCCTCGCGGGCGTGCAGGACCGCAACATTTGAGGTACTGTCATGCCTTCAGTGGCCAGGCCACCGCCCACTTCCCCGCCCACTCCTCACCCTCTTGAGGGCCAGACTTAGGGGCGTCCCTGACCACGCCGCCCGCAGCACGCCCACAGGTAACTGACCACCTCCCCGCCTAAGGTTTTGAGAGGAAAATATCAGATATAATCGAATGATAAAGTAAATATAATGCAATATAACGATTTCTGCAATGAGAGCAGGTACTTACTACTGCAAACCGTGAGGAAAACATTGACGCACTTGACCCGAGCAACGTATAGGCTTGAAGAACTCCTGTCCCCCTCGGGAGACTGCAGGAACCCGAGGTCCATGTCTCTCCCACAGCACGAGATGACCATTCCCGAGGGGGGTAACGCCGACGCCAGACCTTCGCGGCCATCTTGCGCCACTTCGTGTGGGGTTACCACGCTATAAAGTTTTAATATGAAGTACATAAATGTATTTCGTATTTAACAAATTTTTTACAGTAAAGCTCGTAATTCATAGAAACGAACTATTTAATATTTAATAAACCAGGTAGATATGATAGAGCCCAGTAGGCTCGGGAATCTGTACAAGTTGATTGACAGTTGAGAGGCGGGACCAAAGAGCAAAGCTCAACCCCGCAAGCACAAATAGGTGAGTACAAATAGGTGAGTACACACAAACACACACACCACACACACACACACACACACACACACACACACACAACACCACACACACACACACACACACAGGGGTCAGGGGTCAGTCCTTGGACCTATATGTTTCTGATATATGTAAATGATCTCCCAGAGGGTATAGAATCGTTTTCTCTCATGTTTGCCGATGATGCAAAATTATGAGGAGGATTGAAACTGAGGACGATAGTAGGAGGCTACAAGACGACCTAGACAGACTGAGTGAATGGTCCAACAAATGGCTGTTGAAGTTCAACCCGAGTAAATGCAAAGTAATGAAACTAGGCAGTGGAAACAGGAGGCCAGACACAGGATACAGAATAGGAGATGAAGTACTTAATGAAACGGATAGAGAGAAAGATCTAGGAGTTGATATCACACCAAACCTGTCTCCTGAAGCCCACATAAAAAAAGATAACATCTGCGGCATATGCGAGGCTGGCTAACATCAGAACAGCGTTCAGGAACCTGTGTAAGGAATCATTCAGAATCTTGTACACCACATATGTAAGACCAATCCTGGAGTATGCAGCCCCAGCATGGAGCCCGTACCTTGTCAAGCACAAGTCGAAGCTGGAAAAAGTCCAAAGGTATGCCACTAGACTAGTCCCAGAACTAAGAGGCATGAGTTACGAGGAAAGGCTGCGGGAAATGCACCTTACGACACTGGAAGACAGAAGAGTAAGGGGAGATATGATCACAACCTACAAAATCCTCAGAGGAATCGACCGGGTAGACAAGGACAAACTATTCAACACTGGGGGGACGCGAACAAGGGGACACAGGTGGAAACTGAGTACCCACATGAGCCACAGAGACGTTAGAAGGAACTTTTTCAGTGTCAGAGTAGTTAACGGATGGAATGCTTTAGGCAGTGATGTGGTGGAGGCTGACTCCATACACAGTTTCAAGGGTAGATATGATAGAGCCCAGTAGGCTCGGGAATCTGTACACCAGTTGATTGACAGTTGAGAGGCGGGACCAAAGAGCCAAAGCTCAACCCCGCAAGCACAAATAGGTGAGTACAAATAGGTGAGTACACACACACACACACACACAACACACACTCACACCACACACACACACACACACACACACACACACACACACATACACACCACACACACACACACACACACACACACACACACACACACACACACACACACACATATAACAATCCACTTGCTCCTCAAAGTGACCAATAATACAGGGTGTTGCATATGTCACACAACTCACAAGAATCTCTTATAGAAAAAAGCACTTTGCAACTTTAGGTTAAGAGTTAAATTTTTCATGAGGCGGGAGAGCTGTGCTTGTGTGACGAAGTAGTTCTAGTCGGTTCCAGGACCACAACAAGTTCCAGGGGGCCACAACAAGTGCCAGGGGGCAACAACAAGTGTCAGGGGGGTCACAACAAGTGCCAGGGGGCCACAACAAGTGCCAGGGGGCCACAACAAGTGCCAGGGGGCCACAACAAGTGTCAGGGGGGCCACAACAAGTGTCAGGGGGCCACAACAAGTGCCAGGGGGCCACAACAAGTGTCAGGGGGGCCACAACAAGTGCCAGGGGGCCACAACAAGTGCCAGGGGGCCACAACAAGTGCCAGGGGGCCACAACAAGTGCCAGGGGGCCACAACAAGTGCCAGGGGGTCACAACAAGTGCCAGGGGGCCACAACAAGTGCCAGGGGACCACAACAAGTGCCAGGGGGCCACAACAAGTGCCAGGGGGCCACAACAAGTGCCAGGGGGCCACAACAAGTGCCAGAAGGCCACAACAAGTGCCAGGGGGCCACAACAAGTGCCAGAGGGCCACAACAAGTGTCAGGGGGGCCACAACAAGTGTCACGGGGCCACAATAAGTGCCAGGGGCCACAACAAGTGCCAGGGGGCCACAACAAGTGCCAAAGGGGCCACAACAAGTGCCAAAGGGGCCACAACAAGTGCCAGGGAGCCACAACAAGTGTCAGGGGGCCACAACAAGTGTCAGGGGGCCACAACAAGTGTCAGGGGGCCACAACAAGGGCCAAAGGGGCCACAACAAGTGCCAAAGGGGCCACAACAAGTGCCAAAGGGGCCACAACAAGTGCCAGGGGGCCACAACAAGTGTCAGGGGGCCACAACAAGTGTCAGGGGGCCACAACAAGTGTCAGGGGGCCACAACAAGGGCCAAAGGGGCCACAACAAGTGCCAAAGGGGCCACAACAAGTGCCAAAGGGGCCACAACAAGTACCAGGGGGCCACAACAAGTGTCAGTGGGCCACAACAAGTGTCAGGGGGCCACAACAAGTGTCAGGGGGCCACAACAAGTGCCAGGGAGCCACAACAAGTGCCAGGGGGGCCACAACAAGTGTCAGGGGGCCACAACAAGTGTCAGGGGGCCACAACAAGTGCCAAAGGGGCCACAACAAGTGCCAGGGGCCACAACAAGTGCCAGGGGCCACAACAAGTGTCAGGGGGCCACAACAAGTGTCAGGGGCCACAACAAGTGCCAGGGGGCCACAACAAGTGCCAGGGGGCCACAACAAGTGTCAGGGGGCCACAACAAGTGTCAGGGGGCCACAACAAGTGTCAAGGGGCCACAACAAGTGCCAAGGGGCCACAACAAGTGCCAGGGGGCCACAACAAGTGTCAGGGGGCCACAACAAGTGTCAAGGGGCCACAACAAGTGCCAGGGGGCCACAACAAGTGTCAGGGGGCCACAACAAGTGTCAGGGGGCCACAACAAGTGTCAGGGGCCACAACAAGTGCCAGGGGGCCACAACAAGTGTCAGGGGGCCACAACAAGTGTCAGGGGCCACAACAAGTGCCAGGGGGCCACAACAAGTGTCAGGGGCCACAACAAGTGCCAGGGACCACAACAAGTGCCAGGGGGCCACAACAAGTGCCAGGGGGCCACAACAAGTGCCAGGGGGCCACAACAAGTGCCAGGGGGCCACAACAAGTGTCAGGGGCCACAACAAGTGCCAGGGGCCACAACAAGTGCCAGGGGCCACAACAAGTGTCAGGGGCCACAACAAGTGCCAGGGGGCCACAACAAGTGCCAGGGGGCCACAACAAGTGCCAGGGGGCCACAACAAGTGCCAGGGGGCCACAACAAGTGCCAGGGGGCCACAACAAGTGCCAGGGGCCACAACAAGTGCCAGGGGGCCACAACAAGTGTCAGGGGCCACAACAAGTGCCAGGGGGCCACAACAAGTGTCAGGGACCACAACAAGTGTCAGGGGGCCACAACAAGTGTCAGGGGCCACAACAAGTGCCAGGGGCCACAACAAGTGCCAGGGGGCCACAACAAGTGCCAGGGGGCCACAACAAGTGCCAGGGGGCCACAACAAGTGTCAGGGGCCACAACAAGTGCCAGGGGGCCACAACAAGTGCCAGGGGGCCACAACAAGTGTCAGGGGCCACAACAAGTGCCAGGGGGCCACAACAAGTGTCAGGGGCCACAACAAGTGCCAGGGGGCCACAACAAGTGCCAGGGGCCACAACAAGTGCCAGGGGGCCACAACAAGTGTCAGGGGCCACAACAAGTGCCAGGGGGCCACAACAAGTGCCAGGGGGCCACAACAAGTGTCCAGGGACCACAACAAGTGCAGGGGGCCACAACAAGTGTCAGGGGCCACAACAAGTGCCAGGGGGCCACAACAAGTGCCAGGGGCCACAACAAGTGCCAGGGGGCCACAACAAGTGCCAGGGGGCCACAACAAGTGCCAGGGGGCCACAACAAGTGTCAGGGACCACAACAAGTGCCAGGGGCCACAACAAGTGTCAGGGGCCACAACAAGTGTCAGGGGCCACAACAAGTGCCAGGGGGCCACAACAAGTCAGGGGGCCACAACAAGTGCCAGGGGCCACAACAAGTGTCAGGGGACCACAACAAGTGCCAGGGGCCACAACAAGTGCCAGGGGCCACAACAAGTGCCAGGGGCCACAACAAGTGCCAGGGGGCCACAACAAGTGTCAGGGGCCACAACAAGTGCCAGGGGGCCACAACAAGTGCCAGGGGGCCACAACAAGTGCCAGGGGGCCACAACAAGTGCCAGGGGCCACAACAAGTGTCAGGGGGCCACAACAAGTGCCAGGGGCCCACAACAAGTGCCAGGGGGCCACAACAAGTGCCAGGGGCCACAACAAGTGCCAGGGGCCACAACAAGTGTCAGGGGCCACAACAAGTGTCAGGGGGCCACAACAAGTGCCAGGGGGGCACAACAAGTGTCAGGGGGCCACAACAAGTGCCAGGGGGCCACAACAAGTGCCAGGGGGCCACAACAAGTGCCGGGGGCCACAACAAGTGCCAGGGGGCACAACAAGTGTCAGGGGGCCACAACAAGTGCCAGGGGGCCACAACAAGTGCCAGGGGGCCACAACAAGTGCCAGGGGCCACAACAAGTGTCAGGGGGCCACAACAAGTGCCAGGGGGCCACAACAAGTGCCAGGGGGCCACAACAAGTGCCAGGGGGCCACAACAAGTGCCAGGGGGGCCACAACAAGTGCAGGGGGCCACACAACAAGTGCCAGGGGGCCACAACAAGTGCCAGGGGGCCACAACAAGTGCCAGGGGCCACAACAAGTGCCAGGGGCCACAACAAGTGCCAGGGGGCCACAACAAGTGCAGGGGGCCACAACAAGTGCCAGGGGGCCACAACAAGTGCCAGGGGCCACAACAAGTTCCAGGGGCCACAACAAGTGCCAGGGGGCCACAACAAGTGCCAGGGGCCACAACAAGTGTCAGGGGGCCACAACAAGTGCCAGGGGGCCACAACAAGTGTCAGGGGGCACAACAAGTGCCAGGGGCCACAACAAGTGCCAGGGGCCACAACAAGTGCCAGGGGCCACAACAAGTGCCAGGGGGCCACAACAAGTGCCAGGGGGCCACAACAAGTGCCAGGGCCACAACAAGTGTCAGGGGCCACAACAATGCCAGGGGGCCACAACAAGTGCCAGGGGCCACAACAAGTGCCAGGGGGCCACAACAAGTCCAGGGGGCCACAACAAGTGCCAGGGGCCACAACAAGTGCCAGGGGGCCACAACAAGTGTCAGGGGGCCACAACAAGTGTCAGGGGGCCACAACAAGTGCCAGGGGGCCACAACAAGTGCCAGGGGGCCACAACAAGTGCCAGGGGGCCACAACAAGTGCCAGGGG
>WNGS01052132.1:0-11253 GCA_020271785.1 Procambarus virginalis
TAGCAGTGTTCAGGACTGTGGTGGCACATGTGTGACAGTGTAGCAGTGTTCAGGACTGTGGTTGGCACTGGTGACAGTGTAGCAGTGGTCAGGTGTGTGGTGGCATATGTGTGACAGTGTAGCAGTGTTCAGGACTGTGGTAGCACATGTGTGACAGTGTAGCAGTGTTCAGGGTGTGGTGTCACAGTGTGATAGTGTAGCAGTGTTCAGGACTGTGGTAGCACATGTTGACAGTGTAGCAGTGCTTCAGGTTGTGGTGGCACATGTGTGGGCAGTGTAGCAGTGCTCAGGGTTGTGTGGCACATGTGTGACAGTGTATAGCAGTGCTCAGGGTTGTGGTAGCAGATGTGTGACAGTGTAGCAGTGCTCAGGGTTGTGGTAGCAGATATGTGACAGTGTAGCAGTGCTCAGGGTTGTGGTGGCACATGTGTGACAGTGTAGCAGTGCTCAGGGTTGTGGTAGCAGATGTGTGACAGTGTAGCAGTGCTCAGGGTTGTGGTAGCAGATGTGTGACAGTGTAGCAGTGCTCAGGGTTGTGGTGGCACATGTGTGACAGTGTAGCAGTGCTCAGGGTTGTGGTGGCACATGTGTGACAGTGTAGCAGTGCTCAGGGTTGTGGTGGCACATGTGTGACAGTGTAGCAGTGCTCAGGGTTGTGGTAGCAGATGTGTGAGAGTGTAGCAGTGCTCAGGGTTGTGGTAGCAGATGTGTGACAGTGTAGCAGTGCTCAGGGTTGTGGTGGCACATGTGTGACAGTGTAGCAGTGCTCAGGGTTGTGGTGGCACATGTGTGACAGTGTAGCAGTGCTCAGGGTTGTGGTGGCACATGTGTGACAGTGTAGCAGTGCTCAGGGTTGTGGTAGCAGATGTGTGACAGTGTAGCAGTGCTCAGGGTTGTGGTGGCACATGTGTGACAGTCTAGCAGTCCTCCCAGCTGTAAACTCTAAACACGAGTTTTCAGCTCTATAATTTGTGTGGTGCTATGGGGGTGTTGTAGTTTGGTAGTGTTATATGGTGTAATTAGGTGTCGAAGTGTTATGTAATGTGGTGGTATTATGGTGTGATGGTTTGGTGTGGTGTGCTTCTTTACTGTAGTGGCATGGGGAGTGGTGTCTGGTACGGTGCTCTAGTGTGGTGTGGTGGTGTGTGCTTGTTTGGTGGTGTTTTGGTGTGATATGTTGGATTTGTTGTGTGAGTGTGTGGTATGTTGGCGTGGTATGGTGAGGTGGTGTGGTGTTTTAGTTTAGTTCATTTATTATGCACCCCATACCCATCCCGTGGGCGGTTGTGGAAAGGGTTACAGAGGCACATAATGGGCTCAGGGACTGAACCCCACAATTCATTTAGCTAAGCAAGTTACAATCTTGATGAGCTAGTTACAAATTCAATAAAAGTCGTCACATCAACAATGGGTTCGAGATCGGCCTCAAATACAGGTTCTAAATTAAGCAACTGACATATGTGGAGAGCTAGTGTCACAATTTATATGTTTGTCCTGCACACCGCCCCCCATCCAGTGGGCAGCGGTGGATAGGTTACAATCACTCAGTTACTACCTACAGTTAGCAAACTGGGGATATTTGGCTAAAATTTCTGGTAGCAGATCATTTTGAATGAAATATTTACACATCACTGGAACATTGGTTATAGAATTGTCTCTAAATTCACGCATCTTTTCACACTCCATCACATAGTGACGGAGGGTGTGCGAATAATTTTGTTGACACAGTTTACATTTGGTCAGGTCTACATCGGCAGATAATGAGAGTTCCCAGAGATACTTGTAACCGAGTCTAAGCCGAGCAGTAGTAACATCTAGAAGTCTGCTGATTTTATTGGATGATCCATAGATGTGTGGCTCCTCTTGCATGATAGTATGATGATAGATGGAATTACTGGTGTCAATTTCACTTTGCCTCAGATCTACAAGATCTTGTTGAAGTTCTCGGTGTACTGCTGCTCTCAGATTGCTCACTGACAATCCAAGGTTACACTCAACGGCTCCTTTAAAGGCAGACTAAAAGCAGATTTAAAGGCAGACTGTATGGTGTGGTGTCTGGTGTGATGTGATATGTTGACGTGTGCCCTCGCAGGGTGGCGTTCCTGTATGGTGTGGAGTGGTGGTGTTCTGCCGTGTGATGCGCTGTGGTGCTGTGGTATGGAAAGCTGTGCTTACCTATCACTGACAACGCGGGAGTGAGCTCTAGCTCCTCAGGCCCCGCCTGCTATAGCCTTGTTGGACAGTCTAGGAAATGTATTCCTTTAACCCTTCGCTTCCGTGGGACGTTCAAAATGACAACGCCGCGTTTGTTATTGTTGTAATGGGTTAGATAATGACTGACTAGGCGCGTTGTAACGACGAGTCCTAAGATATAGATCTCCTAAGATAAGATCTCCTAAGATATATCTCTTTATCTATTAGACACACTCATATCGGAAGGAAATTAGTGTAGAACAGTAAATAAAAATTAATGTATGTAGTGTTACTGCGCCCCCTCTAACACAATCGACTTGAGAATGGTCCAGGACGGACCGAAACGTCGTCTTCTCTTCACTTTCCAGTGTGTGGTCTGGTCAACATATTTCAGCCACTTTGTGACTCCTCGTCTGCATCTGCGGCAATTCCTCTGGCCTTCCTCAAGACGTCCCCTCATTGTGCCTTAGCTTGCTACCACCTTCTTCCGGCAAGTAGTTTCCACTTTTTGCAGGTCATTGGAGTTTCCGCCAGCTTCTCATAATTGTGGAAGTTCTTAGGGTTTCTACGTGTACCGGAGTCCAAGTATTGTCTCGTCTGATTACCCTGTCAGCTTCCATACACATTCATACAAATTCAACCATGAATGTTTCTGCCAGGATCATACGTTGGTGTTGTATGGTGTGTGGTTGTGGGGTATGGAGAGAGGGAGTGTGGTGTAACGTGGTTGTGTGGTGGTGACACGTTGTATAGTGTAGCAGTGTCGTGTGTAGTGTGTTGTGGGCATATTGTGGTGGTGCAGTGTGGTATGGTGTTGTGTAGTGGTTGTTGTTGTTGTTTTTAGATTCAGTTACTGGGGAATAAAAAGCTCCAAGTAGCACGGGCTATGGTAAGCCCGTAGTGGACTTACCTGGCACAGGAGTGGGACTATATGGTGTTGTGTAGTGTAGTGGTTTGTTGTGGTATAGTATAGTGTACTGGTGTGGTGTGGTGGGCGTGGTTGCCGTAGGTGTGGGCGTGTGTTACCAGGGGTGATGAAGGAGAGGTGCGGGCGTGAGGCACCGCCCTGCCTTGGTATTATGGGGCCGCTGCTCCCCCCCCCCCCCTCTCCTTCCCTTCACCCGCCATTACCGCCTTTACACACGGCCTCCCTTAATGCCATTCCATGTTCCTTCTTATTCCACGCTTGTTAATGGCTCGCGCCACGGGCTGCAAGTGGCGATAATGACGGTAGAGTAATTAGTTATGAATACACTAATGAGGGAGGGACCTTGTGGTGGTGGGGGGGATATGATGATTGCCAGGGACTGACTTGGCCCAGGAGCTCTACGCCCTCTTGAGTAAATCATAATAGCCTCGCTCACTCACCACTCACAAAAAGCAGTTTCAGACGCAATTTAAATGCGTGGGTTTTTTTTTTCCTCCACCCTCCCTTTCCGTGGTATCAAATCAAACGTTGATTATCAGAGTCAAGCTGTGTTCCTATCACTTCCAGCGAGATTTATCTTATTTGAATGTTTCCGCTTTAGCCGATTCAATATTCCCAGGCAACAGCAGGCCACGGCGGCGCCACGCTGACAGCCCCGCGATTAAAAACAATTAGTTGACGCTAGGTTAATACTTCCTCGTTGCCGGCTGTCAGCTCTTGCCTGGCGCCACTCTAAATTGGTGTGTAATTATGCAAAGCTACGACCTTAACTGTGATTTCTTCACCAAACGTCTTTTTTCCTGGCCGTGTTATGGCTTTATAATATAAATATCACCGAGATGTTTGCCCGCCGTAATATCTCAGCGCCAAAGTAAAGAAATGCAGACGATTAACGAAATGGTTCGTAATCTCCATAAATTTCCTGCAGAAGCATCTTAATGAGTGTTGCACGTTCCTGCAACGATAGACGCAACACACACACACACACACACACACACACACACACACACACACACCACACACACACACACACACACACACACACACACTTGCAACACTGTGATATGGCCTCTTGCAACTATATGACCTACACCCTACTCTCCCTGCACGACGGGCAACACCCTACTCTCCCTGCACGACAGGCAACACCCTACTCTCCCTGCACGACGGGCAACACCTACTCTCCCTGCACGACAGGCAACACCCCTACTCTCCCTGCACGACGGGCAACACCCTACTCTCCCTGCACGACAGGCAACACCCTACTCTCCCTGCACGACGGGCAACACCCTACTCTCCCTGCACGACGGGCAACACCCTACTCTGCACGACGGGCAACACCCTACTCTCCCTGCACGACGGGCAACACCCTACTCTCCCTGCACGACGGGCAACACCCTACTCTCCCTGCACGACGGGCAACACCCTACTCTCCCTGCACGACAGGCAACACCCTACTCTGCACGACGGGCAACACCCTACTCTCCCTGCACGACGGGCAACACCCTACTCTCCCTGCACGACGGGCAACACCCTACTCTCCCTGCACGACAGGCAACACCCTACTCTCCCCGCACGACGGGCAACACCCTACTCTCCCTGCACGACGGGCAACACCCTACTCTCCCTGCACGACGGGCAACACCCTACTCTCCCTGCACGACGGGCAACACCCTACTCTCCCCGCACGACGGGCAGCACCCTACTCTCCCTGCACGACGGGCAACACCCTACTCTCCCTGCACGACGGGCAACACCCCTACTCTCCCTGCACGACAGGCAACACCCTACTCTGCACGACGGGCAACACCCTACTCTCCCTGCACGACGGGCAACACCCTACTCTCCCTGCACGACAGGCAACACCCTACTCTCCCTGCACGACAGGCAACACCCTACTCTGCACGACGGGCAACACCCTACTCTCCCTGCACGACGGGCAACACCCTACTCTCCCTGCACGACGGGCAACACCCTACTCTCCCTGCACGACAGGCAACACCCTACTCTCCCCGCACGACAGGCAACACCCACTCTGCACGACGGGCAACACCCTACTCTCCCTGCACGACGGGCAACACCCTACTCTCCTGCACGACGGGCAACACCCTACTCTCCCTGCACGACAGGCAACACCCTACTCTCCCTGCACGACAGGCAACACCCTACTCTCCCTACACGACGGGCAACACCCTACTCTCCCTGCACGACGGGCAACACCCTACTCTCCCCTGCACGACAGGCACCCCTACTCTGCACGACGGGCAACACCCTACTCTCCCTGCACGACGGGCAACACCCTACTCTCCCTGCACGACGGGCAACACCCTACTCTCCCTGCACGACAGGCAACACCCTACTCTCCCTGCACGACAGGCAACACCCTACTCTGCACGACGGGCAACACCCTACTCTCCCTGCACGACGGGCAACACCCTACTCTCCCTGCACGACGGGCAACACCCTACTCTCCCTGCACGACAGGCAACACCCTACTCTCCCTGCACGACAGGCAACACCCTACTCTCCCTACACGACGGGCAACACCCTATTCTCCCTGCACGACGGGCAACACCCTACTCTCCCTGCACGACGGGCAACACCCTATTCTCCCTGCACGACGGGCAACACCCTACTCTCCCTGCACGACGGGCAACACCCTACTCTCCCTGCACGACGGGCAACACCCTACTCTCCCTGCACGACGGGCAACACCCTACTCTCCCCGCACGACGGGCAACACCCTACTCTCCCTGCACGACGGGCAACACCCTACTCTCCCTGCACGACAGGCAACACCCTACTCTCCCTGCACGACAGGCAACACCCTACTCTCCCGCACGACGGGCAACACCCTACTCTCCCTACACGACGGGCAACACCCTACTCTCCCTGCACGACGGGCAACACCCTACTCTCCCTGCACGACAGGCAACACCCTACTCTCCCTGCACGACGGGCAACACCCTACTCTCCCTGCACGACGGCAACACCCTACTCTCCCTGCACGACAGGCAACACCCTACTCTCCCTGCACGACAGGCAACAACCTACTCTCCCTGCACGACGGGCAACACCCTACTCTCCCTGCACGACGGGCAACACCCTACTCTCCCTGCACGACGGGCAACACCCTACTCTCCCTGCACGACGGGCAACACCCCTACTCTCCCTGCACGACGGGCAACACCCTACTCTCCCTGCACGACGGCAACACCCTACTCTCCCTGCACGACAGGCAACACCCTACTCTCCCTGCACGACAGGCAACACCCTACTCTCCCTACACGACGGGCAACACCCTACTCTCCCTGCACGACGGGCAACACCCTACTCTCCCTGCACGACGGGCAACACCCTACTCTGCCTGCACGACGGGCAACACCCTACTCTCCCTGCACGACAGGCAACACCCTACTCTCCCTGCACGACAGGCAACACCCTTACTCTCCCTGCACGACAGGCAACACCCTACTCTCCCTGCACGACAGGCAACACCCTACTCTCCCTGCACGACAGGCAACACCCTACTCTCCCTGCACGACAGGCAACACCCTTACTCTCCCTGCACGACAGGCAACACCCAAATCTCAAACACTGTAACACTGTAAATGGTATTATTGAATACATTCACTATACAAGTAGAGAGTGTTCAGCCAGGTTGTTGTGTCGCCAGGCGGTCTGGCTCCGAGACAATACACATTTACATCCTCTGAGTGTGATAGTAAGATGGCTGGTTATCTTGAGATGAAGTCGGGGCTTATCGTCCCCGCGGCCCGGTCCTCTACCAGGCCTCCTTTTTGTTGCACACACCCCCCAGGAAGTAGCCCGTAGCGGCTGTCTAACTCCCAGGTACCTATTTGCTGCTACGTAACAGGAGGCATCAGGGTGAAAGAAACTCTGCCCATTTGTTTCCGTAAGTAATATTGATTATTATTGACGTAATATTGATTATTTTAAAGTCAAGGGGAATATAATTATCCATGAAGATTTATAATTAATGAATAATCTCTTAAGTCATTTTTTAAATATCTTTAGAAGCTGATCCCACTTAAGATCTTGGATCCATTTCCTGAGTTGGAGTGAAGAGCACTCTCAAGATGACTTAGTGAGGGGTTGAGACTTGGTGACTGACTTTGTGACTCACGTGGTTGTTGTGTCTGGACTGTTAACGTTGATTGTGTTAACTGTTGACAAGAGATACTGTTGGCAAGAGATGAGTTCCCGTCCTTGTGTGCTGACCTCAGGAATGGCTGCTGGCACTACTATCTCTGTTCAACTGCGAGTCTTACAGATACCTTGGTGTCCCCATTAACGACCCTGGGTACCTTTCTTCTCTCAAGAGGAGACTGTGGGAGAGATTAAAGCCCTCGCGGGTCCTTGTTGGTGTCAATCATGGAATCAACGTGAGACTTGCTAGAATGTTTTATGTATCATTTATACGCTCTGTGATTGACTACAATGCTCTACATGGGTCTAAGTCTGCGGACGGTGTTGGCTACTCTGTTGTTTTTCCTGATCGCACTTATATGTGTCGCTTACCTCCGGAGACTAGCATCTTTACGGCGGAGCTTTATGCTATTCTTTATGCTCTTTGTCTCCTGCTTTCTCATTGTCAGTCTTCCTTTGTGGTAGTTGTTGACTCTCGTAGTGCCCTCATGGCTCTCGGGTCCTTTAATCCGGTTCATCCAGTAGTTGTCGAGATCCAGCATTGGCTGTTTCTTGTTCACAGTAAGTTTAAGTCGGTTGAGTTTTGTTGGGTTCCCAGCCATATTGGTGTGTCTTTAAATGAGCGTGTGGATGCTGCCGCCCGGGAAGCTGTCCGCTCTTGTCCCATCTCTCGTAAAGGTATTCCATATTCCGACTTTTACCCGGTTATCCATTCCTCCATCATTACCCGTTGGCAGGTTTCTTGGTCGTTTGTTACTGGTAACAAACTCCGTACTCTTAAATGTTGTGTTTCCTCGTGGCCATCCTCCTACCCCCGTAACCGGCGGTGGGAAACTGCTCTGGCGAGGTTGCGTATTGGCCATACTCGCTTAACCCATGGTCACTTGATGGAGCGCCGCCCTGCTCCTTATTGTCCTAATTGCATTGTCTCTCTTACGGTCGTGCATGTCCTTCTTGAATGTCTTGACTTCCGGGACGAGCGTATGTCTTGCTCTCCGACCGCCCCTCGCGGTCACTTGTCCCTCAATAGAATTCTTGGTGACTCGGATACTTTTGATATCGTTCGCCTTATGCGTTTTTGTTCTCGTATTGGCATCCTTGGTGATATTTAGCGCCCTCTGATTACTCCGCACGTTTGATGGTGCTACATAGCCATCCCGGTTTGGTGCCTTCTTTTGATAATTACTTACTTACAATGCTCTACATCTCACACTGTATACTGACAAAGTGCTGAAATCTCTTGAAACCTTGCAAAATGAAGCTATGCGTCTCATCCTTGGGGCTCCAAAGTCCAAGAGAATAGTTAATATGAGAGCAGAGTTAAAATTACCTACCATAAGTGAGAGAATTTTGTCTAATAGCACAGTTTTCGGCGTGAAGGCATTGAGTAGATCTAGACAACACATGAAGTTTCAAGCTAAACTTTCTAATATGCTGCACTCACCTGAGGTCTATAGAAGAAGAACGAAATCTGATTATGTATTTTGGTTCTACAAGGTAGCCAACTCCATCAAAATATTAAATATGTACCCAACTCAATTATGATTAATCAACCAATTACTCCATGGGATAACTGGGATCTATCAGTTGATTTTGTAAATGCGCCCAAGAAAGATAGTGTGCACTCTACATTATTAAAACAGTTAACACTGAAAGCATCACTGAAAGTACTCAGAGTATGGGTAACGATGTGTATCAGTGCTATACCGACGGCTCTGTAGAAGAGGTGGACGATGTACCGGATGTGCATGTAATATATTTGAACAATCTTCTCTCGTACATACAGCAATGAAGCGCGTCAATGACTGGGCAAGTACAACTCAAACCGAACTTGCAGGCATATACCTTGCCACTGAATTTTTAAAAGACAAGGCAGTGGACTTATATACTGTGACTCGCAGAGTGCACTCCTGGCATTGAACGCACATATTAGTGACACCCAGAAAATAGTCAGTGATATTCGAATGAATGTTTTAGCTGCTAAAGAAAACAGATTTGAAATTAAATTCCTATGGATACCATCACATGTTGGCATCTCAAGGCATGACACTGTTGATATGCTTGCAAAGACAGCCTGTAGAAAACCAGTGGTAGAAATTGATATGGGTGTTTCATTAGCAGTGACAAAGAGAATACTTAAACAAATATCTAATGAAGATCTCACCGACCTAACAAATTCACAAAGACCTGAAAGTTGTAGCATTAAATATTATGATAGATATCGTGAGGAGACATTCACATATGGGACTAATAGAACAAGAACCCGGCAATGTGATGTTATAGTGGCCAGAATACGCCTGGGATATAGACGTATCTGGCAGCTTTCTCAAAACCAAATGTCGAGTACACAATGTGTCAACTTTGTGAAAGAGAAAACATGCACTCTCTTGAACATTATATTGTAGAATGTCCCATATTGGCTGACTTTCGCCCTCCTGGGCTAAGGTATGCTGAACTGTGTAATTACTATATGAGTACTGGAACACTTGATGATATATTGGACTTGTATCCAAGATTGACCATGTAATGTATCATTATACAATGTATGTATGTGATGTAACTATATAACCTGAGCTTGTAAAAGCACCTTAATCACCTTCAGTGATTAAGTGCTTAATTGCACACTAGTTTCTCTATCAGCTATCTCACCCTGTCAGAGTAAAAGAGACAAATGTATGTGAATGCATGTGTGTATATATATGCATGTATATATGTATATGTACGTATATATGTGTGTGTATGTATATGTATGTTAAAGTACATATGGAAGCTGATCAGAATTGCATTTCACCTTTGTAAATGCACATTAATGACACTTCGAACACTTTATGTAGGCATACGTAAATCTGTGTATCTATGTATTTCGTATGTAGGTTAGCTTAGCATTTTAAAAGCACCGAATCACCTTCTGTGGTTGATTGTTCAATAAATCCCTGAACTATATGTTTAACTGATCTCTAACCCTGTCCATGGAGGACAGAAGAAAATGTATATATGCTGGTTAGCATTGTAAATGTGGCCACGTTTGTGGTAGAAAATAAAACTACTATCTTAGGTCCACCCACTGTCATAGTTGCTGTTATGTAATCTCTGAATCCGCCACACCCGGGACATCCATCTCACCATCCTTCCTTATCAGCAGGGCCACTTCTCCACCTCCTCTCCCTCCCTTTCTTTCCTTACTATATAGTAGTCCTTTGGAAACACAGCGTCTGTTATGACTCCTGAGAATTTTGTTTCTGTGAGTCTTATTAATCTAGTTTTTCTTCCTGCACTCTTCAGCCAGTTTACTTGCTTACTGGTAATCCCATGAATGTTGAGTACATTACCTTGAGTTTACTTTCCTATATCCATTTTCACCCTCCCTCCCTATTTATGTATATATATGTATATGTTGTTTGTGACGGTAAATTAGTGGAGTATGGTGTTCGGCAGTCTTCCACTGGCAGATGTTAATGCTTTGTCACAACATAAAACAAAAAAAGTTTTTTTTTTAAGAACATAAGTACTTTTTTTAAGTAAATTTTTTACTTATTGTGTTTTTAACACAAAGTAAAAAAAGGAAAACAAAAAGAATGACTACTTGTTTGATAATCTGTGGTCAGGTAATGGGGGATAGACACACAACACAATAATAAAGCAAGTATATTTAATAAATCTAGAAAAACAAGTAAAGTAATAGTACAAATTCCTGCGCTGATCAAAGGGTATAGACAACAAGTGGAAAATAATATAAAACATATGTAATGAATTTAAAGGTGATACCATGGACATAGGAGGACATACAATGAGAGTGAATAGAAATGGTTTACTACGCCGAATATGGCTGCTAATAAGCCATCTATTTTGATCACACGCAAGATGAGTCAACATAGGTGACTTCATATGCGCATGAGCGTGACGCGATTTCACTGAATGTCCGTGCTTGCCCATTTGATCACGACTGGTCGCGTCTACGTACG
>WNGS01052135.1:0-11990 GCA_020271785.1 Procambarus virginalis
GGGTACAGTTGCCAACAACGGCTAATATTGTGGGTTGAACTTTTACAATGACCACAAAAACGTCGGGGAGAAGAGACATTACTAACCGAATTACCCTTCGGTTCACTCTTTAGGGTCGTGGGGCTAAACAATTTAACAGGGTTAGTTATGTCTGAAACAGAAGGTGCATTAGGTAAAGGTTTAGAATGAGCTGGTCTGGACTGGCTGTGGGTATAAGTTTTGCTACTCTGTGGGGTAAAATTATTTTTATTGGGCCTTTTGCCCGCCAACTGGTAGTTTTCTGCCATCTTGGCCAAATCCCCTATTTTAGAATTTAACTCTACCCTTCCTCTTAAATACTGAGCTACCATGTCTGGCATACTATCTATAAACTGTTCCTTTAAAACTAGGTCTTTCAATGCCTCGAATGTTTCGGCTTTAGCCGAGCGAATCCATTTATCAAACAGCCTACTTTGATCAGTCGCGAATTCCGTGAACGGTTGGTTGTGTGTAGGCCTAAGGTTGCGATAAGCTTGGCGGTGAGCTTCAGGAGTAATTTCATATGCCCTCAAAATTCGTTCCCTGACTTTATCATAATCAAAACACTCGTCGTCAGGCATATTAATAAAAATATCTTGGGCTTTACCCCTGAGTCTTCCCTGTAGGATTTTCACCCACTCTTCCTTTGGCCAGGTCATGGACAGGGCCAATCTCTGAAAATGGTTGAAAAACCTTTCAGGATCCGACTCTGAAAATTCAGGCAAGTTATGCTTCTTCTCATAATGCCTGGGGTTTGAATCCCCGGTAGGTGGAGGTCTAGGGGCAGTCGCTCTAATTCTAGCCTCCTCGGTTTTGAGTCTTTGCTCCTCTAATTTTATTCTTGCTAACTCTAGAGCTAACTCTCTCTCTGTATGAGCTGCACTTTCTGTTTGGCTAGGCTGGCATAAAGGAGTATCCTCTGCCAATAGTCCTTCATCGATACAATGTTGTAGTATTTCATTCAACAAGATCCACTTTTTATTTGCGGCATTTAATTCTAGACCAAATTCCTTGCCTAACAATACTAAATTAGACTTGGTAAGTTTCTTTATTTCCCCCAATGAAGGCTCCTCTGCCAGTCTCTGCATGTCAGAAGACATCACTAAAAATTTTAGCTCCTAGCCACAGAAAAATTTAAAATTAAAATTGGAAAAAAAACAAAAATTTGCACGGCCCCTAACACAAGGCCACACTAACCTTAATCGTGAAGAGATCCAGTTGGGTGTCCAGTCAGTGCAATGAATGTCCTACGCCAGGTGAGCTGGACCCTAGGCTAGCACACAACCGTTCTGCGGAAACAAGAATTTTTTAGTTTTGGCATTCAAAGATCTAATTTTTTACAATAATAGTTCATCCCGGACAGGCCCCCACTTGTTATAAAAATAAAGTGAGACTTGCTATGGGGAAATTGGTACTATTAAGGGGTAAGGGTAAGTAGAATAGAGGTATCAAGATATGGGAGAATCAAAAGGCCCGGCCCCCAAAATAATATATCCACAGTAATAAATGCTTGCTACTAAACCCGGTTAGTCTAGGAAATGATCATTGTACTCCCACACAGGAATAAGGGATACTCTGTTCAAACTTACTTATTTATTAACCCCTTAACACCCCCATACACAATCTCACCAATAACAATTTAATACTAACTTTACCACACAATCTTACGTTAAAAGCCTTGGTCCACCTAGACAGGATACAAGGTTTTACACTGAAAGCAAGCTAGGGTAAAGCTCTACTATAACACACTAGAGTCAGCCTAGGGTAGGGGACCACGTGGTACACTGGGACCCCTGTTAGCATAACAGGTACTATAAAACGTAAATAAACTTACTACACCCCAGGTATACTACTCTACACATATAACGATAGGTATGCCAGACATATACAAACTGAGTAATGGAGTACTTAACCAACTAAGTCACAGAAATAAAGAATTAAGAGGAAGGAGGAGAGCGCGTCCGAACAGCACGGCAGTCAGCAGAGAAGAGCGTCTCCCTGCAGCATGCGTGTGGTGCCGGGAAGAGCCCAATTGATCATACAGCTATACACATTAAAACATCTTCCCCTTATGCCTCATATTGCTACTTTCCTCATTCTACGGGTAGTTAAACTTATAACAATGTTACCTAATCCACAACAAGTTTAAGAGTCTAAATGCTTTGTGAGCCACACAAATAATCGTACTTCTGGCAGGGATGATTACAAACAGCTACATCTCTCTATGCGTGCCCTGCCATATTGTCGTTAATAAGCTCAATTTTGACCTCTGGTTTCCATCTAAAGAAACCAGAGTCGTAACAGAGAGTGTGCCTGTAAGACACATGGTGGTGATGTACCATGGGAGAGTGTGCCTGTAAGACACATGGTGGTGATGTACCATGGGAGAGTGTGCCTGTAAGACACATGGTGGTGATGTACCATGGGAGAGTGTGCCAGTAAGACACATGGTGGTGATGTACCATGGGAGAGTGTGCCTGTAAGACACATGGTGGTGATGTACCATGGGAGAGTGTGCCTGTAAGACACATGGTGGTGATGTACCACGGGAGAGTGTGCCTGTAAGACACATGGTGGTGATGTACCATGGGAGAGTGTGCCTGTAAGACACATGGTGGTGATGTACCATGGGAGAGTGTGCCTGTAAGACACATGGTTGTGATGTACCATGGGAGAGTGTGCCAGTAAGACACATATGGTGGTGATGTACCATGGGAGAGTGTGCTTGTAAAACACATGGTGGTGATGTACCACGGGAGAGTGTGCCTGTAAGACACATGGTGGTGATGTACCATGGGAGAGTGTGCCTGTGAGACACATGGTGGTGATGTACCATGGGAGAGAGAGCCTGTAAAACACATGGTGGTGATGTACCACGGGAGAGTGTGCCTGTAAGACACATGGTGGTGATGTACCATGGGAGAGTGTGCCTGTAAGACACATGGTGGTGATGTACCATGGGAGAGAGAGCCTGTAAGACACTTATACAGACATACACCCCGAAACACTACCCGCACTATTGGCTGAACAAGAATGTAAGAACCCTTGTATTCACAAATAAAAACAATAATAATATATCATAATATATTACTGTATTATATCATAATTATGTAAAATATCATCATTCCTATTATTTAGCTTTCGTAGTTTTCTCAAGCATTACAGGTGTACTATGTGCAGGTGTTTAACATTAGGGGCCATTACAAGTGTTACAGTGTGCATGTGTTTAACATTAGGGGCCATTACAAGTGTTACAGTGTGCATGTGTTTAACATTAGGGGCCATTACAGGTGTTACAGTGTGCAGGTGTTTAACATTAGGGCCATTACAGGTGTTACAGTGTGCATGTGTTTAACATTAGGGCCATTACAGGTGTTACAGTGTGCAGGTGTTTAACATTAGGGGGGGGCAGGGTCCATACAGTTTCACATACAGCTGTAATTAGGTCAGTTTCAGTCTCATCTGTCCTGCACCTCGCAGTGTTCTACAATGTTAAAGATTTTTCTTTAAAACCATTTCCTATATTAATGTGCCCCAGAGACATCATCTATAACTTTTGTTACTCCTCTGCATGAACCTTTTGTTTCTAATTTCACCCCAAAATTATAAAACTTTTTCCTTGAAAGATTATCGGCAACTTTTGATCTCACAATATTATCTTTCTCTTTCTTAATCCTCTTTCTTGATGATATTGAGCCCTGGTGCCACACCTGAGCTGGGGCCACCAACCATCTCTGGGGCCCCTGCTTCTTTACGTAGGTAATGCCAGAAGGTCTGGGCCCCCCCCCCTGCATCCTTCCATAGATTATGCCAAAAGGAATGGGACTCCTCCTGCTTCTTTCCAAAGGTTATGCCAAAAGGTCTTGGACACTCCTGCATCTTTCCGTAGATCATGCCAAAAGGTTTAGGGCCTGCTGCCTCTTTCCGTAGGTCATGCCAAAACGTCTGCAGTATCCTGCATCTTTTTTGTTGGTTAGGCCAAAAAGTCTGGGACACCCTGCATCTTTCCATACGTTATGCCAAATGGTCTGGAGCACCCTGCAACTTTCCATAGAGTTTTCCAAAAGATCTGGAGCCCCTGCATCTTTCTGTAGGTTATGCCAAAAGGTAGATCTATTTTGAAATTCCCTAACATGATTATTCCAACCAGGCATACTTCTTTAATTGGTTATAAGATAATTACTCTCTTCCCCTGCCCTATCTAGCACTGAAACGACTGATGTGAAAAAGTCCTTGAAATTGTTCTGATGTAATTGCACTGAATAATATTGCAAGCAATTGCATCACTTGTGATTTGGGTATTCATTAAGCCTGGCATTTAAACTTATCCAGGTCAGCAAGTGGCCTTCCTACGTTTAGGTGTGTTCTAGGGAGGTTTATGTTTTCACTGGCAGCAGCAACTTGTGAGTGAGGTATATTGGAGGTGGCCATGGCAGGATGATACCAGGACAGATCGTCATCACTGACAGCCTTAGCCTTATACAAGAATTAAGCAAGAAAGAGAAGGGTGGGCGGACTGCATTTTTTTGGACTGTCAGAAAGCCTTTGACACAGTACCCCATATAAGGTTGATGCATAAGCTGGAGAAACAGGCAGGAGTAACAGGTAGGGCTCTCCAGTGGATAAGGAGCGCCCTTACCTAAGCAATAGGAAGCAGAGAGTTACAGTGAGGGGTGAGACCTCAGACTGGCGTGAAGTCACCAGTGGAGTCCCACAGGGCTCTGTACTTGGACCTATCCTGTTTCTGATATACGTAAATGATCTCCCAGAGGGTATAGACTCATTCCTCTCAATGTTTGCTGACGACGCCAAATTATGAGAAGGATTAAGACAGAGGACGACAGCTTGAGACTTCAAGATGACCTGGACAAGCTGCAGGAATGGTCGAACAAATGGCTGTTAGAGTTTAACCCAAGCAAATGTAATGTAATGAAGATAGGGTAGGAAGCAGGAGACCAGATACAAGGTATCATTTGGGAGATGAAATACTTCAAGAGTCAGAGAGAGAGAAAGACCTGGGGGTGATATCACGCCAGACCTGTCCCCTGAAGCTCATATCAAGAGGATAACATCAGCAGCATATGCCAGGTTGGCTAACATAAGAACGGCCTTTAGAAACTTGTGTAAAGAATCTTTCAGAACATTATATACCCCATATGTCAGACCAATCCTGGAGTATGCGGCTCCAGCATGGAGTCCCTATCTAGTCAAGCATAAGACTAAACTGGAAAAGGTTCAAAGGTTTGCCACCAGACTAGTACCCGAGCTGAGAGGTATGAGCTACGAGGAGCGACTGCAGGAATTAAACCTCACTTCGTTGGAAGACAGAAGAGTTAGGGGGGACATGATCACCACATTCAAGATTCTCAGGGGAATCGACAGGGTTGATAGAGACAGGCTGTTTAACACAAGGGGCACATGCACTAGGGGACACAGGTGGAAACTGAGTGCCCAAATGAGCCACAGAGATATTAGAAAGAACTTTTTTAGTGTCAGAGTGGTTGACAAATGGAATGCATTAGGAAGCGATGTGGTGGAGGCTGACTCCATACACAGTTTCAAGTGTAGATATGATAGAGCCCATTAGGCTCAGGAAAGTGTACACCTGTTTATTGACGGTTGAGAGGCGGGACCAAAGAGCCAGAGCTCAACCCCCGCAAGCACAACTAGGTGAGTACAACTAGGTGAGTACTTAAAGGTGTGACCAGTTATATCATCAATAAGAAAATGATCAATATGAGACCTTCCATTCCTATCTCATGCCATAAAGCTATAGTTAATAGTAAATAAATCATTAATAGCAGGATTATGTAAATTTTCAGCATCCATGAATTCATTAAACAAATTTAAGTATACATCTTAGCGGGTAAAATCAGTGTTGAAAATCACCTACCACCCCATGAGTTCAGCATTATGATACAAATTATTTATTTATTTATTATTAATTAGTCAATTGATATATTTCTGATCATATATTTCCATACTCATCTACACAGTTGATATTGCTTGTGGAAACCATGCACATACACACACACATAATCAAATACTGCTGAGCACCTTTCAGGCCCCTGAGCAAAGGGGCCTGACATCTGAGTGGACAGCACATCGGATTCGTAGTCCTGAGGTTCCGGGTTCGATCCTTGGTGGAGATGGAAACAAATGGGCAGAGTTTCTTTCATCCTGATGCGTCTGTTCACCTAGCAGTAAATATGTACCTGAGAGATAGACAGCTGCTACAGGCTGCTTCCTTGGGATTGTGTAACAAAATGGAGGCCTGGTCGAGGACCGGGCCGTGGGGGATGATAAACCCCGAAATCATCTCCAGATAACTATAGGACACAAGTATAGCAGGAGTGAGCCCTGATACAATATTGACAACCTCAACTTTACATTGCATATTGTTATGCCCAGGATAGCAGCAGCACCATAGGGTCTTCCAGGACCTGACCAGTCAATAGACATGTCAATACTGCCAGTGGAAAAAGAACTATCAATAAATTTGAAGTGGTTTTGAAATTCATAAGATGTAAGCCAGTGTTCTTGCAAAACAAGAATATTTTGCACATACCAAAATGCTTTTAACGTTCATACATTCAGGGTTTGTTATTTCTCTAATTACCTTAATAACCAGGAATTATAACTTTACAAATACTGAAGCATTGTCATGGGGGTAAATAAACCATATTACGTGAAGATCATTTATGTGCTAATTAAAACAACACTTATAGTAAGAGGACAGTAAATTGGAATGTTGAGACAATTGTCAAGTAATAATAATATAATAATTAACAGGTCTTAAGTAAGAGCCATCTATTGCACATTATTCTATCTATAAATAATCTGAACTAATAATAGAGCCTAAATAAATAATAATTAAACATCATTCACATCCATCAAGACAAGAAATTAAACGACCAATCAAAACCATATAGGTTACTCCTACACCTCATAATACAGGCCAATAATGATCATAAATATACTTATCAATTACATCAAATTTTTTAAATCACTAATTTAAAAGCAGACATCCTTTTATATTAATAAATTGTCAGATTAAGGCATCTGTAAACAAATGAAATAAATATTAGTAATTAAGCTTTTGATGAAATACTCCGCATTATAATACAATTTCTGGAGTCACTCATATATATGCAAAGTTTTGGTTTATAAAATACCAGATATAAGATAATACAATTATCAGAATCAGGCTAATATTATTGCCAGATTCATATACAATACTGTATATATATATAGAATTGCTTGCTACTTATATATATATAAATGCCAGATTCATATATACATATATCGAATTGCTAGATCCATATAAATATAAAACTGCCCGATTCAAGATAATGTAATTAACATATTTATATATATATATATATATATATTATATATATATATATATATATATATATATATATATATATATATATATATATATATATATATAACTGCCAGATTCAGGTTAATATAATTGACAGTCAGGCTTTGATACTGTAAGCCATACCAACCTTTTACTTAAACTTAATATTTACGGAATCTGAGGCCTTCCTGATAACTATATTCTATCATATCTTAATGATAGACACCAATACGTAGCCATTAATGACATAACCCCACCCCCACATCTCTACTGTAACCGTAGGAGTGCTACAGGGCAGCATCTTAGAACCTCTCCTATTGCTTATATACATCAATGATTTACCAAATGTCTCTAACATCCTTAAACCAATACTATTTGCTGGCGATATTACCTTCATCTATTCAAACTCCAATGCATCACACAATAAGTAATATTGTAAACAACAAATTGAAACAAACTGGATGTGGTTGGATGTCAACCAACAAACTAAATATAGAGAATACCTATTACATTGTATTTGGAAGTAAATTATCAAATGAAATTCACCTTCAAATAAATAATGTCAACATTACCATTAAAAATGATGAAAAAGTTCCTTGGCCTATACATAAAGAAGAGACTCAATTTGAACACTCACATACAGTACACAGGCAAAGTCTCAAACTGTTGGTATATTCTCAAAAATCACATATTATATTCCCCACTCTTCTATCCTTTCACTATACTATTCCATAAGCTATTCCTGTTTAACATAATGATAATGCTAAAGATGATAATGTTTTTTTGTGAAACGTACATAGAAAATGGGTTACAAGCACAATGTTGGATTTCTAGATAAAGCAAGAATTTACTATGCCTAAAGCCACTAATATGCACAGTGTTTCAGACATGCTGTGGATAAACACTTCAAATTATTTGCTAAAAATAATTGAGATGAAAAGCAAAAGTTGAACAAAAGCAGAAAAAAATAAAGAATGACAATAATTACATGTTGAACGGAACAGCAAAACTGCAACAGAACAGCCGATGGTAATTTTAACTAAATAAACATAGTAACTTTTTTGTTTACTTGGCATATAGCAGTATTACAAGTTCAGTCATTATTCATTATTGTTTAATAATAGCAAGACATAGGTTGACAATCAGTAGGTAAGGTAGGTTACATGGCATTTATTAGGTAGTACTTAGTTTCTCTCTTAAACTGGTTGAGAGAGGGACAGTCTTTGATGTTATTGGGAAGAACATTTTACATTTTGGGACCCTTGATTTGTGGAATATTTCCACTTTGGCTAAGTCGCACTCTTGGAATATCAAATAAATATTTGTTTCTAGTGTGGATTTCAAAGATTCTGTTACAGCCCCCTACCATGTATTTAAGGCCAGGTTTAGCATTGCAGTTCAGTGTTTCATATTATATATATATATATATATATATATATATATATATATATATATATATATATATATATATATATATATATATATATATATATATATATATATATATATAGTGCACTTGACAGGGTGTGAAGTGACTTAGACTTAATATCTAAAATATTCAATGATTTAGATTTAACCCTTAAACCGCGCATATCATATATATATATGATATCAGTGACAAAACCGAAACCACGCATATCATATATATATGATTTTGTGTCTAGCGCTATAATTTAAACGCCCCGCCTGGGATAGGGGCAGCTATAGTACAGCCACGACCGATAGTTGCCAGATGCCACCTAGAAAAAAAATCCAGGCCAACATTCTTGGGTGTTAGAGCGTCAGTATTGAGCAAGCCACCAAGGCTGGTGCACGCAGCACGAGCTCACTGCACCGCTGTTCAGCTTGTGACCACAGCATCGCCTACAAATGCCAAAATATAAATGATAGTGCTATTATTTAGCAGTGATAGTATTACTGAAGCCCCCTGACTGTGATAAAACTGACCAGGATTCTGATAATAGCATGATTGTGGTGATATTTAGCGCTGTGTTCGATGGAGGTAGGAGTATGGCTGTGGAGGGAGGATTGTGACGTCGTCTTCTCACTGTGAGTGGCCACCATTTATTGACTGCACTCACCATACCAGCTTAGTGGTTCGCTATGGTGAACACAAATGTAGATACTTATATATAACGTGCGTATAGTGTGAGATAACAGCAAGAGGAGTAGGTTGGGAGCCGCCATTTTGGTGAGGGAGGAGCATCGTCTGCACGACTTGGCATGTTGTTTACTGATGGCTACTATGGTCTTTGGGCACCATACCAGCTTATTTGTACAGGTATGGTGAATAAAACAGGTAGATACTTATATATAATGTGTGTATATAGCGTAATAACACCACAACCAATATTGTTGGAGGAGAAATATTAGTGTGTCTGGCCTTGAGGGTGGCCGCCGATCAGCTGACTGTGGAGTAGCTACGTCTTTGTGCCTTTACTCACCATTAAAGCTTAGAAGTACAGTTATGGTGAACAAAACATGTAAATGCGTATATATAACGTCTGTGTATAGTGAATAAATGCAAAAACAGTATTGTGGGAGGTAAATGAGGGTGAGTGAGATGGTGTTGAGGGAGGGCGTGGCAGTGAGTGGCTCGCTGGTGTGTGGCGGCCACTCCTCGTTGCTTTTTGACTCACAAGACCAACTTAGTAGTTCGTTATGGTGAACAAAACATGCAGATACTTATATATAACCTGTGTATATAGTGTAACAACAGCAAAACTATTTGTTTATTGTTTTATGAACATAATAATAGAATCACTTATATGCACACCATAATTTGAGTACAGCGATGGTTCACACATTTTAATATATATATATATATATATATATATATATATATCACAATTCACTGTATGAAATAATATTACTGCAAAAAAACTAATTAAAAAACAATCAGAGACATTGAAATAATTAGGTAATAATATATTTGTGGCAACTGCCGTCTGACAGCTCGGGCGGAGTAGACCTCGTCTGGCGAAGGCTCTGCCAACGCCCCTTTTTTGCCACACTTCCCTACCTTACTGCGGCTAAAATAGCTACCTACGATTTTTTTATTTTTTTCCATGATCAGGGAACAAAAATAAACACTTCTATAAGACGAAAGAATTTTTGGATTTTTTTTTTGTTGCGCCTGTGGGTGTGAATTCCATTTGGGCCCCTAGCGGTTTGAGGGTTAATGTTAGTGTTGTCATTTACCAGTGATGGTGAGTGTATTAATTATAGTCATTACCCAGTGATGGTGAGTGTATTAATTATAGTAATTACCCAGTGATGGCGAGTGTATTAATCATATTGGCATTACCCAGTGATGTTGAGTGTAATTAACCCTTGTGTTGCTAAGAGCTATTTGCCCCTTGTCACCCGCATAACAAAAAGAAAAAAAAATTCTTCCCAACCTGTTAATTTGTGTTCCCTGACTACGAGAGAGAGAAAAAATTAATCGTATTACAAATGACATAAAGGAGCCGATAATATGAGCGATGACGTCACACCCTGTACGCTTGCTCATGCAAGGTGTGTCCAGAGGCACGCTCGCAGTCTTCGAGCTGCCAGAATTGTCACAAATTATTTTCGCTGCATTATTTACAGTGTCTAGGCGTATTTTATCACAAATATTATTCACTAATTGTGTTGCATATAATGTTACTTCATGTTCAATGGTAATAAATGTTGCATACATTGAGTATACACATACGCACAAAATATTTTCCCATTATGCCAATATAATATGTATTGACATTGTTCATTATATATTTACACACATGCACGCACTATTACAGGTTTTTGCACTATTATTGCACATTTAGAATTCTTGGAGAGAGTGGTAGTCATTGAAGCAGTTGACAGCACACAGTGGGACTGCACACGCTTCACACCATGTTTGCACAAGTTTACGTTTCTGATCTCTCTTATTGTTCTACAAACTAAGCAATCACGTTGGCCTATTGCCGCTTTCCAGCTGGTGGCAAATGTTTTAGTCTCTGTGCTTGAATGCCCTCCATGTGAGCGAGCCTGGGTGTAGCAGCATGCTGCAACACTGGGTTCATGATGGTCTTTGTATGCCAGAACATCTTTAACATCTTTACCAAACTTTGCTAATAACTGTGTCCCAGTGTAAAAGCAAACGAACGGAAACTTGGTTTATGTCCAGTTTTCACCAGATACATGTTATAGCTGTTCAGCATGCTTATGTCAACAAGATCGAAAAGCACTTTTCTCGTCCACTTCAATGTTTTCCGCACTCACTGACAGTGCCCACCATCATGTCAGATTTATCACCAATGCATGTTGATATTATAGTCAAAAACACAATCTGGCTTATATCGGTTTTGTTGCTACTAGGTTCACCTTGCCACTGTTCACCATTGTACTATCATGAACGGTTGTCAGGAAGTTCACTTCTCTCTTGTCTTTCCACCTAACTGAGCGTATTTGATCACTTTTTTCTTAGCTGGCAGTCACCAACTTCAAGTTTATTGTCAAACACTGGCATTTCCCTTCTTCTTGGTTTACTGTGCCAAACAATCCAGTTCTATTTTAAATCAGAACCTAGCTTGCAAGGGACTTGTATAGTAGTTATCCATGTATAAAATGTGGCCCT
>WNGS01052145.1:0-12582 GCA_020271785.1 Procambarus virginalis
TGGATAGATCATATGTCTAGTTTAAAGAAATTGTTTTATGTTTTTACAACAGGCTAATCTGACTGTCAATAGAGAATGTAGTTGGGCTAAAGCAACTATTGTATTTAGGACATGAGGTCGGACAAGGAAGGATAGTCCCATTGCACGACAAGATTCAGCAATTGTGGAGTACCCCGTCCTAACAAATAAAGTCTGTACAAGATTTTGGAATGTGTGCGTATATAGGGTATTGTAAAAACTTTTCTATTGTTGCTGCTCCCATAACAAATCTTTTAAGGAACACAGTAAATTTAAGGTGACGCAGGAGTGTCAGAACTCTTTTCAGAAGTTGAAAGGGATTCTCTCTACTTCACCTGTGTTAGCTAGTCCACAGTATGATAACCTTTTATTCTTCACATAGACGCTTCAGATCTAGGAGCAGGTGCTGTTTTGTTCCAGGTAGGACCAGATGAGTTAGAACATCTGTTTATTATTTTTTCACGTAAGTTTGACAAGACACAAATTAATTACTCTGTAGTTGAGAAAGAAGCACTTTGTTTAATATTGGCAGTGAAGAAATTTGAGACATATTTGTCAGGAAATCAAGTGGTAGTATATACAGATCATAATCCATTGACATTTATCAACTCTATGAAGTGTAAAAACCAGAGAATACTTAGATGGTCATTGATTCTGCAAGAATTCAATATTGTAATTCGTCATATTCCTGGGAGGCAAAATGTTATCACTGATGCCTTATCCAGGGGATTTCCTGTTGCAGTGCCATAATATGTAGTGTTCTTTATTCATAAGAAGTATGTAAATTTTGTATTTTCTTTTTACTGTGTGAAATTTCATTGCTTTGTACTTGATTTAGTTGAAGTATTTTCATGTTGTAATTTTCATGTTATATTTCATGCAGTCAAAAAATAAAATCAACCTTCAGTTAATTAAATTTTTTCTTAGGGGACGGGAGGGATGTTACGAATCTTGCTAGATTCTCTCATTACTCTTGATTCTTGTATTACTGTATTGTCTTATTCTCTAATTATTATAGCATCCAGTTGTATGATATGAGATTTTGTATATGATATATTGTAGCATGCTGTAGTGTGTCCGAGTTGCATTATATCGTATGAGGCTTTTGTGTTAGAATTTTCATGTTGGTTCCTGTGTGGCTAGCGTGGGAATGTGTTGTCAAGCGAGTGTTTATGATTTAACCTTGATTTAATTCAAATATTTAGTTGCCATTAAATTCTATTGTTAACAGAATGTCATTATGTACTCTTAAGATTAATAATGTCTTGATTATTAGTACTACAAATTATTATTAGAATTTCCACAATGTTATGTGGATAGTTAGTTGATTTGTTAGTAGACGCTTGGCCTGTGGACCGAGGCGTGAGTCAGTAGCGTGGAGGCGTTTGTCGAGAGGAGTCATGTATTAAGTTAAGTCAGTCTTGTCTGTTATTTTTAGCTATTATTGGGCTAACTCTCTGGTTAGATGATTGTGTATATTCCCTTTTATGTATTCATTTTCTAGTGATATTGCTCATGGCTCAATTAGGAGTTTTATTTATGATATTGCATGCTTGAGAATATTTCTGGCTATTATATTTCCCATTTAATTGGTATGTTTGTCCCCCTTAGCATAAATATATTGTTCTCCCTTTTTTATGCAGTGAAGTTTTTGTACCCCCTAGACACGTATTGGCAAGGCCGATTTAAATAATTATTTACACTGCTTGGAAAAGAACCTTATTTAGTCTCAAGGGTGGTAACAGGGACAATGCTAGGTACAACACTAAAATGGAATCCTCTCAGTATACATGTGATGAATACATATGGAAACTAAATGTATACACTCTCTAACATGGTCCACATAATGTTACCTATTTAGCATTGATGTAGCATTACTTACAATAAACATACAAGAATGTTTTTCAAATCTATGACACTAGGCTACTGTTATAACTAGACATCTAATATATATATATCCACAATTACATGTCATACATCTTTGATACAGAATTAATATAGACTTGGAAATGTATGTCACACATTAACAATATATAAAATAAGAATAATATATGGTAACATGAGATTACATCATATACACAATATTTGTAATACGAGGCTATCAACCAAGATATCACTGTATAGCTTGAGCACATTCATACACCAATCTCAGTATGATCATACTGGTGTATATGTGGTCATAACATCCCTCCATCGAAAGAAATGAGCACAATGTGAGACACAGTGTACACATTCTTACAGACAGGGAGCCGGTCGGTCGAGCGGACAGCACGCTGGACTTGTGATCCTGTGGTCCTGGGTTTGATCCCAGGCGCCGGCGAGAAAAAATGGGCAGAGTTTCTTTCACCCTATGCCCCTGTTACCTAGCAGCAAAATAGGTACCTTGGTGTTAGTCAGCTGTCACGGGCTGCCTCCTGAGGTGGAGGTATGTTCGAGGACCGGGCCTCTAAAAGGACCTCTCGAGGACCACTAAAAAGCCCCGAAATCATCTCGAGATAACCTGACATAGACAGCAAAAACACATCATGAATAACACATAAATATTCACAATAATCTTCATAAGGTGCAAGCACAATTACGGCATCAACAACTACAATATATAAAACATATAATAAGAATATCACATCACGTTTTAAATCAATTACCAGTAACTCAGCACTTACAAGTAATTACAATCATTATCTCATCAAGTAAATCAGGAAATTTAGGGTGGTTCTTCACATAGGTTTTCTCAGGGAAAACATCTAGATAAAGCATCAGCCAGAACATTTAACTTGCCAGGAATATGATGAATATGGAGATTGAATTCCTGTAAATACAAAGACCACCTCAAAAATTTTGATTATGGATTTCATTGTCAATAAAGGTTAAAGGATTATGGTTGGTATATACATCAACCTTATTTCCATGTAAATATACCTCAAACTTCTTGCATGCCAACACAAGAGCATAAGCCTCCTTCTCAACAACAGAGTAATTTCTCTCTGTACTAGAGAACTTTCTCGAAAAATAGTATACAGGATGCTCAACATTATCACATCCAGTCTGGAGTAGGACAGCACCTGCACCCAAATCAGAAGCATCTATATACATGAATAAAGGCTTAGTAAAATCAGGACTAGCGACGATTGAGAATGAAGTTAAGATATTTTTTAACCCATCAAAGGTTTCTTGACACTGGGTAGTCCACTTAAATCTAACTCTCTGCTGCAACAAATCAGTCAGAGGTGAAGCTACCATAGAAAAGTTCTTACAATACCTACGATAATAGGCACACATCCCTAAAAATCGCTGAACCTGTTTTTTGTTAGTCAAGATAGGATAATTTACAATGGCATTAACTTTATCAGATAGAGGCATCACCCTACCTTAACCACCCTCGTGCCCTAGATAAACAATTGTACCTCTAGCAAAGTTACATTTCTTTGGGTTAACAGTAAAATTGGTCTCTTGCAACTTACCAAACAACAAATTTAAACCCTGCAAATGTTCTTGCCAAGAATCACTAAATAAAACAATGTCATCTAAATAAGCACGGCAATTTGGAATATCCTGCAGCAACAAATTCATTAATCTCTGGAAGGTTGCTGGGGCATTTTGAAGACCAAAAGGCATAACGTTATACTGAAAACAACCATCAGGTGTTACAAAAGCTGAATACTCACTAGCTCGACTTGTCAAAGGCACTTGATATTCCTTGAACAAATCAAGTTTAGATATATGTTGACAGTGACCAAGTTGGTCGATACAATCCTCAAGTAATGGCAATGGGAAAGTGTCTACTTCAGTTACTTTATTTAACCGCCTGTAATCAGTACACAGGCGCCAACTCCCATCCGGTTTAGGAACTAACAAACATGGTGAACACCAGGAACTCTGACTGGGTGTAACTATACCATTTTCCAGGAGGAACTCTACTTCCCTCCTGATAATATCTCTCTTTTTCTGGAGATACTCTATACGGATGCATACGAATAGGGGTGGTGTCTATGAGCTGAATATCATGGCTCAAACAGAGGTCTGGGTAGGAACTTCTCCAAACAGATTACAATACTGGTCTAGTAACATTCTCAAGTTTCCCTGTTTAACCTCATCCAAATGTCCCATCATCTCCTCAAAACTAGAATTACAAATGGTATGATTAGACAAGTCATCAGATATATGGTTCTCAGGGGTGACTGTGTCCTGTACCACACATGACACTGGCCTGGAGCCTTGAAATGCTTTTAACGTATTAATGTGCACTACCAGAATCTTGTAAGGGTCCCGCCGGACTTTTAATTTTATATGTTAACTCAGAACGTCTGCAGACAACTTCAAACGAACCTTCAAAATGATGAGCTAAAGCAGTTTCCACTCTGGACTTTAAAACAAGAACAAGATCACCTTGTTGAAAACATTTCAACTTGACCCTGAACTTCTTGTCATGATGTTGTCATCTTCAACTGTGACTTCTTCAGGTGCTCGCTTGCCACGTCTTGGTACTTCTTCAACTTCGACTGGATCTCACTCAACAGACGACTTCCATCAGGGAGAGAGACGTTTCCCAACAACCTTTCACTCAACAACTGGATTGGGCCTCTCACTTGATGTCCGAAAACTAATTGGAACGGGGAACAACCCAAGGAATGCTGTAATCCATTTCGAGCTGCAAACAAGATACAAGGTAAGTCTTCATCCCAATTACGTCTGGAGTCTTCACCAACAGTTCGTATCATCTGCTTCATAGTTTGGTGAAATCTCTCCAAAGCACCTTGACTTTGTGGATGATAAGCACTGGACACACAATGTTCTATTTGGTACTTCTCACAAAATCGTTTAAACTCTGCAGACCGAAATTTGCTACCGTTGTCAGTCTGGATAACTCGAGGTAGTCCAAACAAAGTACAGAATTTTGTCAAGTGATGGATAACTGTCTTGGCTCTTACGTTTCTTACAGGATAAGCTTCTGGAAACTTGGATGTGGCACACATTAAGGTTATTAAAAGTACATGACCTGACTTTGTCCTATTCAAAGGGCCTACACAATCGATAATGATGTGGGAAAAATGTTCACTTGGGACTACAGTTGGATGCAGGGGAGCTTTAGGTACACTCTGATTTGGTTTACCCACTATTTGACAGGTTACACACTGTCTACAATATATACCAATATCTTTTTTTAGACTGGGCCAATAAAAATATTTTGATACCTGGTATTACATTCGACTAATCCCTTGGTGACCGCTTAATGGATCGCCGTGGGCAGCTGAGGGGACTTCTTCATGGTATGCTTAGGGGACCAGAAGCTGGGTAACACTCTCACAGTCCTCTGAAGAGGGAGATAACTTAGTTCTCCATCGTCTCATCAGCATCTGATCTCGGAGGAAGTATCCAACATCATCTGCCAAAGCATCCTCCTCCTTAACAGCTTCAGAAAAACAGGCATTTAAAGTAGGATCACTCTGTTGAAGTTGGGTTAAGGTGTGGAATTTTACATCAAACTTAGGGGAAGAGGTAGTAACAGGAGGTACAACTTCCTTACTTGGCACAACTCCCTCAACTGTACTAACTTCATCGAACCTAGACGTGAAAGTGTCAAACAAGTTAATTTGGTTTTCCAGCCGTTGAAGGTTTTCCAGCCATCCCTCCGGTTGTTGGATTGGAAACATCACTCTGGGACTTGGCGACATGAGATCTGGTGACTGCGCAGGCTGGATACACTTCAGGAGCAATCTCACTCGTTTCTGAGAGAACTCTACCTGGGTCGTTGAACATGATGGGAAGATGACTGTTTATCATAGTGCCGGCAATGTCATTTCCAAGAATTATATCGACTCCAGGAATAGGTAAGGTATCACACACACCTACAGTACATAGTCTAGGAGTATAGGGGGATTTAATGTAAACTTGCATGAGGGAAACACGTTGCACTACCCCAACTATACCCTGTATAAGAATTACTTCGTCCACGTCAATCTTCTTGACCTTGGACAACATACTGGAAGTAATCAAGGTTAACGATGCACCAGTATCTCTAAACATAACTACATGAATCCACTTGTCTACAACTCCAACCATTTTTGCATGAATCATGTAAGGGTCAAAATGAGCAAGCCACTGTGGCTTACCCTTACAAAATGTCTCAGAATTATGACCTTGCCTACTTTTACTCACTACCAAGGCATTTGGTCATAATTCCTGATGTAACCTGAAACAATGACGAACAACATGACCTTTCTTGTGACAATAATTACATTGTTTCCCATCAGTCGAACTTGTCGAAACTGATGTAGCTTTACTAAGGTTAACAGTACCTTTAGATCTAACAGATGCTTGGTCTGCCCTGGCTGTAAGAACAGACTTAGCATGATAATGACTTCTTTGACCTCACAGGATTTGCCCGCCTAGAAGTGAATGTTTTAGGTGCCATGTTAACATTGTTATACGGTCTCTTAAAAATCGTCTCATGTTCATCTGTCAACATAGTTAACTCATGAGCATCCTTGTAAGAACGTTTACCTGTGGCTAGTGCCATGGTGAACTTTACAGGCAAACAAGACAAAAGTTCTTCAACTAGGATGAGCTGCTTAAGTGACAAAAAAAAATCATGAGTATTATTTCGGTTTAGCCACCTGTCAAAAATTGACTCTTTTACTCGTGCAAAATCTGTAACTGTCTGATCAGGTGCACGCTTGAGACATCTAAACTTTTGTCTTAATACTTCTGCATTGAGTTCATACACTTGCAAGATCCTCTTTTTTACTGTGGGGTAATGAAAGCTGTCTTCGAAAGGGAGCGAAGCAAAAATCTCTTGTGCCTTCCCGCACAACTGACCTTACATAATGGTCACCCAAGAATCTTCTGGCCATTGAAAAGTGTAAGAAGAACAATTCAGGCTCCCTCTCATTAAATTTGGGAAATTCAAACCCTTTAGGGTATTAAAGTCCACTTCTGTGACTACTTCTACTAATACTTCCCTTAGAACCCTTACTACTGGCAGCGGCTGCAGCTTCTAACTTTTTCTCCTTATGCCTAATCTGTGCCTCAGCCATCTGTTGTTTAATTCTAAATGTCTCTAACTCTGCTTCTCTCTGCTTAATTTTCTCTTCTCTATGTTTAGTTTCTTCTTCACACTTAAACCATTCAAGCTCAACTTGCTTTAACTAAAGTTCTAACTCCTTCTTAGTCTGGCAGTACTCTCAAACTCATCAGGGTTTCAAATAATAATAAGTTTCATCAAACTTCAAATACCTCATCACCTAACAAACCATCTTCTGCTAGATGCAGAAAAATAATTCTCAGTAACTTAGCTTTAATCATTCTGCGTGCCACTTTTAACTTTAGGGTTTTTACCATACAAATCAACACTGATTTTGTTAAAATCTTAATCCTAACTACTGATGGATTTTGCAAAATTTCTTTTACTAATTGCTCCATAATGAATTATTAAGAAACTTTAAATAAAAATATTATACCACAATAGGAATATACTCGATTAGCATATGACCCTGCAACAAAAAAGTAACGCTTACCTCAGTCGTGCAGCGTTGCAAGTGTAGTAATAACTAGAATCCCATAAGACTACAAGCTGAATCATATGCAGAAACACAAGTCATCAAAGCGTCTTCAAGGAAATGATACCGCAACATTCACTTCAAATAGGCACAACAAGCTAGAAAATAATCATGGATCAGTTCTAATGTGTCATATATAATTATTAATCCTGAACACTAGGATTACAACAATAATTGTCCTGGAAACACAGGAGTTATCTCATAAAGATCCTGAAACAACAGGAGTTACCTAATTGATGCTCACGGAATAGGCCCCCATATTACTTCTTATGGTCAAGGAGATAAGACCTCCATATACATATATTAAGGGAGTAACTTACAGCATCACTGGAACACATAGCCAGGCCACATATCAATCAAGGTTCTAGGGGAGTAAAAGCCTAGCAACAAATATTCCAGTATACTTGCATTAAGAACCTTCCACAACAGTAATAAATAAAACACTCTACTAATATCACACACACTAACACTACATATCCAGCTTCTCAACAACTGGGCATGATCAATCAAATACAGGTCTGTAAACTGCATCAATCAATACTAGCTGACACCAGGAAACTTTGCCTGGCACAGTGGAACACTAGTGTCTATATGCGGCAAATACCAACAAGGGTGGTGGTGTGTCAACCAATGACACATGAGGTAAGAGGAATAATATCACATACAGCACCTTGGCATTTCACAAGTTCCTCAAAATATATCACCTCACTAAGACACATAAAAATCACCTACCACCTGGTATACATAATGGACAACAGCAGAAAATAATCCATATAAATACATACAGTTACATGGGTATAACTCTAGTAGGCAACACCACCCAAATAAGGTCACAGATCACGGACTAGACCCTAACAGGTCCGCTCGCCTGAGGAGATCAGAGAACAGTGACTTCTTGAGGCAAGCTTGCCGAGAGGCGATACTGTAACCAACTCCAATAAGTCAACTGACCTTCAACTTTCAAATCTCGCTAACTCATTTACAATATAAACTCTCCCAGGAACTTCTAATTCACTATACAACAACCTCAAGAGTATAAGGCACAACCTTATATAATGATATATAATAATAATTCCATACATTAAAGAAATTATCATGAAATACAAAATAAGTAGACAAAGAATTCGCATTGATAAGAGATGGCACCACTGGCAATTCGGTACATCACAGGGGGAGAGAGAAGGGGAGGGGGGGGGAGGATTCAACGACATTCGCCAACGGTTATACATAAGCATACAAAGATAATAAATATATTAAATATATACATGTGTATCATAAGATTGTCTAAGTGGAAAACGTTTCACAGTGCCATAATTTCATATAATGTACTGACAATGGGACAATGCTCGGTACAACACTAAAATGGAATCTTCTCAGTATACATGTGATGAATACATATGGAAACTAAATGTATACACTCTCTAACATGGTCCACATAATGTTACCTATATAGCATTGATGTAGCATTACTTACAATAAACATACAAGGATGTTTTTCAAATATATTACATTAGGCTACTGCTATAGCTAGATATCTAATATATATATCCACAATTACATGTCATACATCTTTGATACAGAATTAATATAGACTTAAAAACGTATGTCACACATTGACAATATATAAAATAACAATAATATACGGTAACATGAGATTAAGTCATATACACAATATTCGTGATACGAGGCTATCAACCAAGATATCATTATAGTTTGAGCACACTCATACACCAATCTCAGTATGATCATACTCGTGTATGCGTGGTCATAGCACAACCCCACACAGCATCTTCACTATACAACCCCCAGCAGCATCTTCACCATACAACAACCAGCAGCATCTTCACCATACACCTCCCAGCAGCATCTTCACCATACAACTCCCACCAGCATCTTCACCATACAACTCCCATCAGCATCTTCACCACAAAACCCCCAGCAGCATCTTCACCATACAACCTACAGCAGCATCTTCACAACACAACCCCAGGCAGCATCTTCACCATACAACCCCCAGCAGCATCTTCACCACACAACCCCCAGCATCATCTTCACTATACAACTCCAAGCAGCATCTTCACTACACAACCATCAGCAGCATCTTCACCATACAACCCCCAGCATCATCTTCACCATACAACCCCCAGCAGCATCTTTACTACACAACCATCAGCAGCATCTTCACCACACAACCCCCAGCAGCATCTTCACCATATAACCCCCAGCAGCATCTTCACAACACAACCATCAGCAACATTTTCACAACACAACAATCAGCAGCATCTTCACCACACATCCCCCAACAGTATCTTCACCACACAACCCCCAGGAGCATCTTCACCATACAACCTCCTGCTGTTGGTTATCTGGGGCTTGAACTCAGAAATAAAATTATTTAATTATTGTATTGAAATAAATCGAAGGACCACCCGCTTTTGAGAAAAGAGGGAAAACAAATAAAAGTTATCATTAGAATGACACTAGAGAACCAGTGTCTATGGAAATTCATTTAGAAAATAATCACTAGAAAATAATGAAGACTGTAATTATTAATTAAAGCCAAAGCCTCAAATATCAACATTGGGGGGTTATTTCTAGAAGTTCATATATATCTAGGAACCAGTGTGGTTCGTCACTAGTTCATTATGGGTTAATAATATGGTAAATCTAACTACAATATATGCAAATATATGGTAATCAAATTATATTCATTTAAGATCATTAATCATCATTAATCACTGAGCATAAATATTGAGCACAGTTAAAAATAAACATTAATTACCAAATCTGGCAATAATTATAGAATCAATAATCAAATTGAATAAATTTATAAGAAAAATGTGTCTTAGCTGTAAGACGATTTCTAACGCCAGTTCATCATTCGTCCTCGTGGTCACGGAATCCCCATAGAGAAATAACTCGAGGTAAATAACACGATTGATGAGAATCTTGCTGGCGTCTCAAATACACGCTGTAATACAAGAAATATAAAGTAGCAATTGACTAGGCTACAAATTATGTTCAGATATTCATGAAACTGAGCTGGGTGATAAATATTACTAACGTTTGATTATTGGTGTTCATTCTTCATAACGACAAACTACTCACTAAGGTACTATCTACTTGATGCATCAAATATAATACTTAGGAGCGTAACTGAGTACTAAGGTCTGCCGAAATGAGCGTCTGCTGGACTCAGTGTTCACTGCTGTGCACACTTAATTACGGGTCCTGGTGGTAATTGTAGACGCTTTATTCACTGCTGAGGCACTAGAGAACACTTAGGCGAGTAAATTCCACTTATTAACTGAGTATCAACGTAATTCTTGTCGATAAGAATTCTCAGCGAAGCCTTGTGCTTCTCCCACGCTGTCTCGTGCGCGTGCCTTGTTGTTGTAATGGCGTCGCCGCCCTCCCTCTCCCCGCTCTCGCATTCACCACGGAAATTATTAAACACAAATTATTCTTTTCCGCGCAATTATGGATGAAATGCGATAATATGAACTGGGTTGGAATTATGGGGAATTAATAATTATAATATTCTCGATAAATGATCTCTAGCGAGAAATGGAGATGTTATTTATACTTCTCCAGAGCATTCGATCGTAACAGAATAAAAGCTGTTACTAAATAATTTCAATTAATAACTCTCGATTTACATTATCAGGAATAATATTATCAGCAATATGCTCAGATTAATTTATATTAACACTACGGTTAGTGGTGTTAAGAGCTACTGCAATTAGTAAGTTAATGGTAATTTATCATAATATAATAATGGATGATAAGTGTTGGAAATTTCCAACACCTGCAGCATCTTCGCACCATTTAACCACCAGGAGCTTCACCACACAACCCCCTTCAGCATCTTCACCACACAACCCCCAGCAGCATCTTCACCACACAACCCCTGCAGCATCTTCACCATACACCCCCAAGAGCATCTCACCATACAACCCCAGGCATCTTCACCATACAACCCCCAGGAGCATCTTCACCATACAACCCCCAGCAGCATCTTCACCACACAACCCTCAGGCATCTTCACCATACACCCCCAGCAGCATCTTCACCACACAACCCCAGGAGCATCTTCACCATACAACCCCCAGCAGCATCTTCACCATACAACCCCTAGGAGCATCTTCACCATACACCCGCAGCATCATCTTCACCACTACAAACCCCCAGGAGCATCTTCACCACACAGCCCCCAGCAGCATATTCACCACACAACCCCAGCGCATCTTCACCACACACCCCCTGCACATCTTCACCATACAACCCCCAGGAGCATCTCACATACAACCCCTAGCAGCATCTTCACCATACAACCCCCAGCAGCATCTTCACCACACAACCCCCTGCAGCATCTTCACCATACAACCCCTAAGGAGCATCTTCCACCATACACCCCCTAGAGCATCTTCACCATACACCCCCACAGCATCTTCACCATACACCCCCAGGAGCATCTTCACCACACAACCCCCAGCAGCATATTCACCACACAACCCCCAGCAGCATCTCACCATACAAACCCCAGCAGCATCTTCACCATACAACCCCAGGAGCATCTTCACCATACAACCCCCAGCAGCATCTTCACATACAACCCCCAGCAGCATCTTCACCACACAACCCCCTGCAGCATCTTCACCATACAACCCCCAGGAGCATCTTCACAATACAACCCCCAGCAGCATCTTCACCATACAACCCCCAGCAGCATCTTCACCACACAACCCCCTGCAGCATCTTCACCATACAACCCCCAGGAGCATCTTCACCATACAACCCCCAGGAGCATCTTCACCATACACCCCCAGCAGCATCTTCACCACACAACCCCCAGGAGCATCTTCACCACACAACCCCCAGGAGCATCTTCACCATACAACCCCCAGGAGCATCTTCACCACACAACCCCCAGCAGCATCTTCACCATACAACCCCAGGAGCATCTTCACGATACAACCCCCAGGAGCATCTTCACCATACAACCCCC
>WNGS01052145.1:21706-33235 GCA_020271785.1 Procambarus virginalis
ACACACACACACACACACAGGGCGCTGTTGCTGAGTGGACAGCACGCTGGATATGCAGTCCTATGGTCCGGGGTGCGATTCCCGGCGCCGGCGGAAACAGATAGGCAGAGTTCTTTCACCCTGATGCTTCTGTTACCTAGCAGTAAATAGGTACCTGGGAGTTAGACAGCTGTTACGGTACGGGCTGCTTCCTGTGCGTGTGTACTCACCTAGTTGTGCATGCGGGTATTGAGCTTTGGCTCTTTGGACTCGCCTCAACTGTCAATCAACTGGTGTACAGGTTCCTGAGCCTACTGGGCTCTATCAAATCTACATTTGAAACTGTGTATGGAGTCAGCCTTCACCACATCACTGCTTAATGCATTCAATTGTTAACTACTCTTACACGGAAAAATGTCTCTGTGGCTCATTTGGGTACTAAGTTTCCACCAGTGTCCCCTAGTTGTGTTCCATCCATGCTAAAGAGTTTGTCTTTGTCCACCCTGTCAATCCCCTTAGAATTTTGTAGGTGGTTATCATGTCTCTCCTTACTTTTCTGTTTTCCAGGGATGTGAGGTTCAGCTCCTTTAGTCTTTTCTCGTAGCTCATACCTCTCAGTACCGGGACTTGACTGGTGGTCGTGTGTGTGGGGGAGGGGAAACAAAAAAAATAATTAGTAGTTAGTAACAGTTGATTGATTGACAGTTGAGAGGCGGGCCGAAAGAGCAGAGCTCACCCCGCAAGCACAACTAGGTGAATACACAGAAATGCATCTCACGTCGCTAGATGACAGGAGAGTTCGGGGAGACATGATCACTTCCTACAAAATTATCAGAGGAATTGACAGGGTTAGTTATCTTGAGATGATTTCGGGAGTCATCCCGATTAGCGTCCCCGCGGCCCGGTCCTCGACCAGGCCTCCTTTTTGTTACACATCCCAAAAGCAAGGAAGCAGCCCGTAGCAGCAGTCTAACTCCCAGGTACCTATTTACTGCTAGATGAACAGGTGCATCAGGGTGAAAAGGCTTCATATTCTTTCAGGGTGAAAGAAATATATATATATATATATATATATATATATATATATATATATATATATATATATATATATATATATATATACGTGTGTGTGTGTGTGTGTGTGTGTGTGTAAATCACGAAAAATAAACACATGATTAAAAATGTGACAGTGTCCGACCACGGAGGAAAATTGAACAGGAATTTCCTTAAGTACTTTCGTGTGTACTTAAGTACACACGTGCACGCAGTTGAAAGGCGGAACTAGAGTGTCGAAGTTCAACCTGCGAGGCAGTATTAGGAAAGTATACACAAGGACAAGAACTGCCTGGACAATGATGACTTGGACTTGGGAAATCAATCTGAACTTGAACACTGAAATTACCATTGAAGTAATGACGAACCTGATAAAGCGTACACAACACAGTGGAACCAGTTGCATCTCACTATTTAGTGTTAAGTGGTGGGAAAACCCTGTTTTGGTAACTTGTGCATATTAGCAAGACCCTGGAAATAGGAGAGCCATTATATAACTGGAAGTCAGCCAACGTAGTGTCAATAAACAAAACACTTGAGCCAAGAGGCAGTAAGCTACAGGTCTGGTGTGCATCGCATACATACCATGTAAGACGCGGAACAGGTAATTGGAAAGAGAAGAACAACTGAATAGAAAGAGCGGTAGTAACGAAATTCTGGCACGTGTTCACTAATGTTAAATATTATCTTACCAACCGCTCTTCTTGTATAGGGTGATGAAGCCCGCAATGGCAGCGTAACGTTAATGGTAAAAATGAAGAAACCAAGCATCTTAGCAGTAAAAAGTATCTCGTGAAGCAGAGAGGTTATAGAGGGATCATTACCAATGATCCCTCGGAACTGAAGTCGGAGATAAATTTTATAGTATCAACGAAGGTGGTGCATCACGAATGGAAAAACGTCGCCAGGCTTTAGCACACAAGGCTGCCATGGAGGCTGCATCATTATCATGAACCATCTGAATCATGGAGGCGCGTGATCATTACCAATGATCCCGCGCCGTCTTCCTGTCCTCATCTACGCCACTAGAGATAGTAGCCTTCAGGTAAACATAGATGAACAACGATTTACCAGATGGGGGTAGATAAGATATATCTATCGAAGATAAACAAAAATAATGAACATAACCAGAATGACAAACTACAATAATTGTCTCAAGTGATGTTTGAATTGACTTTCAGCAAATGCAAGGTAATGAATCTATGGAAAAAGACTGACACTCGGCAATATTTGAGAGGTGAAAGACTCCCGAATCACACAAAAGGAGACCTGGGTGGTGTACACCCTAAGAATCCTATCACCCGAGGCACTAAAGAATGCAAAGAGGAGCTTTGTGACCCACTGTCAATCATATTTAATAAATCAATAGAGTCAGGCACAGTGCCAGAGTTTTGGAAAGTTGCTAATGTGATACCAGTTTTTAAGAAAGGAGATAGATCACTTGCGTCTAACTATCGACCAATTAGCCTAACGTCTATTGTGGGAAAGTTACTCGAATCTATAATAGCAAATAAAATTCGTCTTCATCTTGAAAAACATAAATTAATAATTGAGTCGCAACATGGTTTTATAAATGGCCGTTCATGTTTAACTAATTTGTTATCTTTTTATTCTAGCATAGTTGAGGCAGTTGATGGTGGTGGGGATTGTGATGTTGTGTACCTTGACTTTAGCAAAGCTTTCGATACAGTGCCACATGAAAGACGATTAAAAAGATAGAGGCTCATGGTATTGGTGGTGCTATATTAAGCTGGATTAGGGCATGGCTATATCAAAGGAAACAGAGAGTTAGTATAAATGGAGTCAAGTCAGAGTGGGAAAATGTTGTAAGTGGAGTGCCTCAAGGCTCTGTCTTGGGACCTCTGTTGTTTATAATATATATAAATGATTTAGATTCAGGTTTGAGTAGCAACATTTGCAAATTTGCCGATGATACGAAAATCGGTAGGGAAATTAATTCGGAGGAGGACTCACTATCACTTCAAGTTGATCTAGATAGGGTTTTGAAATGGTCAAAGGACTGGCAGATGCAGTTTAATGCTGACAAATGTAAAGTTCTGAGGCTAGGTAATGATGATAGAGTTACAAGATACGAGCTAGATGGTGTTGAGATTGCGAAGTCGGATTGCGAAAGGGATCTGGGAGTTATAATTAGTAAGAATTTAAAACAAAAGGATCAATGCATAAATGTTCGTAATAAGGCAAATCGGACACTCGGATTTATTAATCGCAGCGTAAGTAACAAGACACCTGGTGTGGTTCTCAAGCTATATCTTGCTCTGGTTAGGCCCCATTTAGATTATGCAGTTCAGTTTTGGTCGCCATATTATAGAATGGATATAAATTCACTTGAACGTGTCCAGCGTAGGATGACTAAGTTAATTCCCCAAATTAGAAATCTTTCATATGAAGAAAGATTAACAAAGCTTAATTTGCATTCACTGGAAAGGCGAAGAGTTAGGGGTGACATGATAGAGGTTTACAAGTGGATGAATGGACATAACAAAGGGGATATTAATAGGGTATTGAAAGTATCAACACAGGACAGAACGCGAAACAAGGGTATAAATTGGATAAGTTTAGATTTAGGAAAGACTTGGGTAAATACTGGTTCAGTAACAGGGTTGTTGATTTGTGGAACCAATTGCGCGTAACATTGTGGGGGTGGGGTCCCTCGATTGTTTCAAGCATGGGTGGACATGTATATGAGTGGGATTGGGTGGTTGTAAATAGGAGCTGCCTGTATGGGCCAATAGGCCTTCTGCAGTGCCTTTGTACTTATGTTCTTATTTCTAGGTACTCTGTGATTATCTAGTGACACCTAATCAAGCCTGTGAAATTATCTGTTCAATCTGAGCTGCTGTAAAAACTTTTCAACGCTTCACGATTTGAGGTAAGTGTTCAGCTTGTGCCAGGGGCCAAGCATAATTTTCAGTATTGTTTCAAGTGTAAGTTGTGATTATTGAGCCAACCATGGAGGATCAGGTGTTTGCGTTGGTAGAGCAGCCAAATTTTGGTAAAATTAAAGACTTAAAGAAGCCTGGTTTGTTATTGCTGGCTGATAAATTGAACCTAGCAGTTTCCAGTAAAATGTTGAAAGCTCAAGTGTTAAGAGTTAATGTCACACACTTGGTGGAGGAGGAGAGACTTGACGAGGAGTGTTTAGGAGATTTAGAAGAAGAGTCAAGTGACAAGGTGGCATTTCTTGTCAAGTGACAAGAAATGGCTAGGCTGGAAGCAGACAAGTAGAGGTTGCAGTTGCAGAACCAGCAAAAACAACTTGAGTTGGAAGCAGATAAGGAAAGGTTGGAGTTGCAGAACCAGACAAGACATCTCGAGTTGGAGGCTCAGTTACGTCTAGCAGAGCAACAAACTAAACAAACAGAGCAGCAGACTAAACAATTAGAAATTCAGCAGTTTATGGCTGAAAATAATAACAGGTTAATACAGCAGAGGATTGCGGCAGGTTTGGGTGACACTAGTAATAATCCAGAGAGTACAAATAGTTCTTCTAAATACAGTAAACATGTAGATTTACCTAAGTTTAATGAAGAAGATCCAGAAATATTTTTCTTGCATTTTGAGAAACTAGCAGTCAGCATGAACTGGCCTGTTGATCAATGGGTTAGCATTTTACAAGGACAATTTAAGGGTAAAGCTCAAGAGGTATTTGCATCATTGCCTGCTGAGAATTCTTTCGATTTTAAATTTGTTCAGCAAAGTATTTTAAATGCCTACCAGCAGATCCCAGAGGCACATAGAATAAAATTCAGAAGTTTAAAAAGAGCACATGACCAGACTATTTCTGATTTTGTAAGAGTAAAATTAAATCACTTTAACAGATGGATTAAAGCACTTAATATTACAGAGTTTGAGACTTTGAGAGACCTCATAGTAACTGAGGAAGTAATGGGATGTCTACCAGAGAAATTAGCTTTGTTTATGGCTGAAAATAAACAAACCACTGATCTTATAAAATTAGCCAAGCTAGCTGATGAGCATGAACTACTTACTAAAGTGCCTTTTAGAGCACCCATTAATCATTTCAATGCTAAGACTAATCATTATGCTCATAAACAACATGTTTTCCAGACTCGACCAGCTACTTCACCTTCTCCCCTTAACCCTTCTCCTGTAAAGCCTAAATCTGAGAAACAACCGACAGGGTTGTCAACCTCAAGTAATGTAGTGATTAAGCCTGCAGTGGGTTCGGCTGTTCCGACCACTAGCAGGTATTGCACGCATTGCAGGAGAAGAGGTCATGTGGTAAATTCATGTTATGCTTTGCACCCAGAGTTGAGACCAACTGGTCTAATTATGAGTAGGGGTTTGCAAACCATTAATGCCAATGTTGCTTCAGTCATGCTCAAGTGGATGACTAATTTTGATCCATACCTACATTCGGGAACCTTATTATGTACTAGTGGAACCTGGAAACCAGTTCAGTTGTTAAAGGACACTGGTGCTTCCCAGTCTTTAATTTCTCGCCGTGTTCTTACTGATGTTAGCACAGAAGACACTGGAGAGGTAGTGTTATTGCAGGGACTTGGAGGGCATATCCAGCGTGTACCACTAATTAAGGTTAACCTGAATTCTTCTATTACACCAGGTTGGTGCACTGTAGCAGTCAGTGAGCAGTTGCCCATTCCTGGGATTGATATAATTGTAGGTAATGATTTTGACAAGTGTCAATTTAGTGGGACCAATTGTCCTGTTATGTATACTAAACCTAATGCAGTACTGGCTCAACCAGATGAGGATGATGGTGTCATTTATCCAGCCTGTGTTGTGACCAGATCCATGGGTAAGCAGAATGTGGTAAGTCCTGCTACTACCAAGGTGGATGTTCTCGAGGCCAGGACCCCTTCAGACAGGGAGGTGGAGGTGGACCTTGAAGATACATTTATAGCTCACGTGGATGTCGAGAGTGAGGCCGGTGCCAAAGCCCTAATTTATTCTGACCCAGATGGTCTGGAAGATGTGGTCCAGGTACCAGTTCCTTGCCCGCTCGCTCCAGTTGTAGAGTTCCAGACCTTGCGTAAGTTACAGAGTACTGATCCCAGTCTAGCTGAGTGTTATGCAGAAGCAGCCGACTCCATTGATACTTTGGAGGAGAGTACGGGTTGTTATTTCAAGGATCAATGTCTGATGAGAAGATGGAGACCATCAGGAACTCCCTCATCAGAGGATTGTGAGTCTAACACCCAGCTCGTTGTGCCAACAGAGTATAGGGAGCAGGTATTGCAAGCTGCTCATGATGACCTGATGGGAGACCATCAAGGCATTACCAGTATGTATCATAAGATCTGTAAACTTTTTTATTGGCCAAAACTTAAAAAAGATGTGGTCAGATATTGCCACAACTGTGCTGTGTGTCAAACTGTTGGTAAGCCAAATCAGACTGTGCCACGAGCACCCTTATACCCTATTGTAGTGCCAGAGGAGCCTTTTACTCATGTGGTACTGGATTGTGTCGGACCTTTACCCCGTACCAAATCCGGAAATATGTATATGTTTACAATTTTATGTATGACCACCAGGTTCCCTGAAGCGTATGCTTTACGTAATATTAGAGCTTCTACCATTATAAGGCAGTTGGAATGATTCTTCTCACTATTTGGTATGCCTCGTGTAACTCAAACTGATAATGGGAGTAATTTTTGTTCCACCACCTTTACCCAATTTTGTAATACATTTGGTATAAAACACAATTTTTCAAGTCCTTACCATCCTCAGAGTCAGGGGGAATCGAGCGGTTCCACCAAACTCTCAAGAAAATGTTGAAGGCAACTGGGGAAGATTCACCCAGACATTGGGATGATAATCTGCCATTTGTTTTATTTGCGGCTAGAGATGGATTGCACAGTGCACTAGGCTGTTCTCCATTCGAGCTTGTATTCGGACATCAGGTGAGAGGACTTTTAAAATGTTATATGAGAAATTGTTGGGAGATGTTACAGCCAGGCAGAGTGAGCGTTACCTGACGGATGTCAAGAGAAAGTTGTCCAGAACGAGGGAGTTGGCCTTACGACATCTAGGTGAACAACAACAGGTAATGAAGCAGAAACATGACCAGAGGTTCAAGGCCAAACTCAGAGTTTTTGAGCCAGGAGATTTGGTATTGGTCTTGAAGCCTCGTATGGGTACGTCTATGTCTAATAAATTCGCAGGACCGTATCAAGTAGTAAAACGTCTTGGGGAAGTTACTTACAAGGTTTGCCATCCCAAGCAGAAACGACAGACCATGAGTGTACATGTAAACCGGTTGAAGGCTTATTGTGGGCCTAGTATTGTGGCTTGTTGTGTTGCTGAGGAGGTAATTCCTGAAGAGTCGAGTGTTGCTGAGCAAGATAGTAATAGTTGTTTGTCTAATTCCAGTAGTTCCGGGGAAGAATTGTTGAGTCATTTGCAGGAGGAGGAGAGAGCAGAGTTCCAGGACCTTTTGGAGGTGTCTTCTAGCTTGTTTGGGGAGGTCCCCACTCAGACTTCTCTCATTACTCACGATATCACCCTGACAAATGTGACTCCAATTCGGTTGCACCCTTATCGAGTGACACCCGAGAAACGTCGTATCATCCAGGAGGAGGTTGATTATCTTCTTCGACATGGGTTCATTAGACCCAGTCAGAGTTCCTGGAGTTCGCCATGCCTATTAGTACCAAAACCAGAAGATAAGTGGAGATTAGTAGTGGATTATAGAAAACTCAACCAGGTAACTGTAGTTGATGTATATCCTTTACCTTTATTAGAAGAATGTGTTGATACTATAGGTCATGCCAACTTTGTATCTAAATTAGATTTATCTAAGGGTTATCATTCAGATACCTCTTACAGATTTTGCCAGGGAAGTGACAGCATTTATCACTCCTGATGGAGCTTACGAGTTTAATGTAATGCCTTTTGGATTAAGGAATGCTCCAGCCACTTTTCAGAAATTAATGAATTCTTTGTTGAAGGATGTGCCAGACTGTAGGGCATATTTGGATGACATTGTGATTTTCAGTAAGAATTGGATAGATCATATGTCTAGTTTAAAGAAATTGTTTTATGTTTTACAACAGGCTAATCTGACTGTCAATATGAAGAAATGTAGTTGGGCTAAAGGAACTATAGTGTATTTAGGACATGAGGTCGGACAAGGAAGGATAGTCCCATTGCACGACAAGATTCAGGCAATTGTGGAGTACCCAGTCCTAACAAATAAGAAGTCTGTACAAAGATTTATTGGAATGTGTGCGTATTATAGGAGGTATTGTAAAAACTTTTCTATAGTTGCTGCTCCCATAACAAATCTTTTAAGGAAACAGGTAAAATTTAAGTGGACGCAGGAGTGTCAGAACTCTTTTCAGAAGTTGAAAGGGATTCTCTCTACTTCACCTGTGTTAGCTAGTCCACAGTATGATAAACCTTTTATTCTTCACATAGACGCTTCAGATCTAGGAGCAGGTGCTGTTTTGTTCCAAGTAGAACCAGATGAGTTAGAACATCCTGTTTATTATTTTTCATGTAAGTTTGACAAGACACAAATTAATTACTCTGTAGTTGAGAAAGAAGCACTTTGTTTAATACTGGCAGAGAAGAAATTTGAGACATATTTGTCAGGAAATGAAGTGGTAGTATATACAGATCATAATCCATTGACATTTATCAACTCTAAGAAGTGTAAAAACCAGAGAATACTTAGATGGTCATTGATTCTGCAAGAATTCAATATTGTAATTCGTCATATTCCTGGGAGGCAAAATGTTATCGCTGATGCCTTATCCAGGGGATTTCCTGTTGCAGTGCCATAATATGTAGTGTTCTTTATTCATAAGAAGTATGTAAATTTTGTATTTTCTTTTTACTGTGTGAAATTTCATTGCTTTGTACTTGATTTAGTTGAAGTATTTTCATGTTGTAATTTTCATGTTATATTTCATGCAGTCAAAAAATGAAATCAACCTTCAGTTAATTTCATTTTTTCTTAGGGGACGGGAGGGATGTTACGAATCTTGCTAGATTCTCTCATTACTCTTGATTCTTGTATTACTGTATTGTCTTATTCTCTAATTATTATAGCATCCAGTTGTATGATATGAGATTTTGTATATGATATATTGTAGCATGCTGTAGTGTGTCTGAGTTGCATTATATAGTATGAGGCTTTTGTGTTAGAATTTTCATGTTGGTTCCTGTGTGGCTAGCGTGGGAATGTGTTGTCAAGCGAGTGTTTATGATTTAACCTTGATTTAATTCAAATATTTAGTTGCCATTAAATTCTATTGTTAACAGAATGTCATTATGTACTCTTAAGATTAATAATGTCTTGATTATTAGTACTACAAATTATTATTAGAATTTCCACAATGTTTTGTGGATAGTTAGTTGATTTGTTAGTAGACGCTTGGCCTGTGGACCGAGGCGTGAGTCAGTAGCGTGGAGGCGTTTGTCGAGAGGAGTCATGTATTAAGTTAAGTCAGTCGTGTCTGTTATTTTTAGCTATTATTGGGCTAACTCTCTGGTTAGATGATTGTGTATATTCCCTTTTATGTATTCATTTTCTGGTGATATTGCTCATGGCTCAATAAGGAGTTTTATTTATGATATTGCATGCTTGAGAATATTTCTGGCTATTATATTTCCCATTTAATTGTTATGTTTGTCCCCCTTAGCATAAATATATTGTTCTCCCTTTTTTATGCAGTGAAGTTTTTGTACCCCCTAGACACATATTGGCAAGGCCGATTTAAATAATTATTTACACTGCTTGGAGAAGAACCTTATTTAGTCTCAAGGGTGGTAACAAATGGGGCCTGTCCGGGATATTAAACCTTAATTCCCTGTAATGTTTGTACAATTAACAGTGCTAATTATTAATAGCAATTGCCTTCCTAGGTACTCTGTGATTATCTAGTGACACCTAATCAAGCCTGTGAAATTATCTGTTCAATCTGAGCTGCTGTGAAAACTTTTCAACGCTTCACGATTTGAGGTAAGTGTTCAGCTTGTGCCAGGGGCCAAGCATAATTTTCAGTATTGTTTCAAGTGTAAGTTGTGATTATTGAGCCAACCATGGAGGATCAGGTGTTTGCGTTGGTAGAGCAGCCAAATTTTGGTAAAATTAAAGACTTAAAGAAGTCTGGTTTGTTATTGCTGGCTGATAAATTGAACCTAGCAGTTTCCAGTAAAATGTTGAAAGCTCAAGTGTTAAGAGTTAATGTCACACACTTGGTGGAGGAGGAGAGACTTGACGAGGAGTGTTTAGGAGATTTAGAAGAAGAGTCAAGTGACGAGGTGGCATTTCTTGTCAAGTGACAAGAAATGGCTAGGCTGGAAGCAGACAAGCAGAGGTTGCAGTTGCAGAACCAGCAAAAACAACTTGAGTTGGAGTTGCAGAACCAGCAAAAACAACTTGAGTTGGAAGCAGATAAGGAAAGGTTGGAGTTGCAGAACCAGACAAGACATCTCGAGTTGGAGGCTCAGTTACGTCTAGCAGAGCAACAAACTAAACAAACAGAGCAGCAGACTAAACAATTAGAAATTCAGCAGTTTATGGCTGAAAATAATAACAGGTTAATACAGCAGAGGATTGCGGCAGGTTTGGGTGACACTAGTAATAATCCAGAGAGTACAAATAGTTCTTCTAAATACAGTAAACATGTAGATTTACCTAAGTTTAATGAAGAAGATCCAGAAATATTTTTCTTGCATTTTGAGAAACTAGCAGTCAGCATGAACTGGCCTGTTGATCAATGGGTTAGCATTTTACAAGGACAATTTAAGGGTAAAGCTCAAGAGGTATTTGCATCATTGCCTGCTGAGAATTCTTTCGATTTTAAATTTGTTCAGCAAAGTATTTTAAATGCCTACCAGCAGATCCCAGAGGCACATAGAATAAAATTCAGAAGTTTAAAAAGAGCACATGACCAGACTATTTCTGATTTTGTAAGAGTAAAATTAAATCACTTTAACAGATGGATTAAAGCACTTAATATTACAGAGTTTGAGACTTTGAGAGACCTCATAGTAACTGAGGAAGTAATGGGATGTCTACCAGAGAAATTAGCTTTGTTTATGGCTGAAAATAAACAAACCACTGATCTTATAAAATTAGCCAAGCTAGCTGATGAGCATGAACTACTTACTAAAGTGCCTTTTAGAGCACCCATTAATCATTTCAATGCTAAGACTAATCATTATGCTCATAAACAACATGTTTTCCAGACTCGACCAGCTACTTCACCTTCTCCCCTTAACCCTTCTCCTGTAAAGCCTAAATCTGAGAAACAACCGACAGGGTTGTCAACCTCAAGTAATGTAGTGATTAAGCCTGCAGTGGGTTCGGCTGTTCCGACCACTAGCAGGTATTGCACGCATTGCAGGAGAAGAGGTCATGTGGTAAATTCATGTTATGCTTTGCACCCAGAGTTGAGACCAACTGGTCTAATTATGAGTAGGGGTTTGCAAACCATTAATGCCAATGTTGCTTCAGTCATGCTCAAGTGGATGACTAAT
>WNGS01052145.1:33245-49044 GCA_020271785.1 Procambarus virginalis
GTTGGTAGAGCAGCCAAATTTTGGTAAAATTAAAGACTTAAAGAAGTCTGGTTTGTTATTGCTGGCTGATAAATTGAACCTAGCAGTTTCCAGTAAAATGTTGAAAGCTCAAGTGTTAAGAGTTTATGTCACACACTTGGTGGAGGAGGAGAGACTTGACGAGGAGTGTTTAGGAGATTTAGAAGAAGAGTCAAGTGACAAGGTGGCATTCTTGTCAAGTGACAAGAAATGGCTAGGCTGGAAGCAGACAAGCAGAGGTTGCAGTTGCAGAACCAGCAAAAACAACTTGAGTTGGAGTTGCAGAACCAGCAAAAACAACTTGAGTTGGAAGCAGATAAGGAAAGGTTGGAGTTGCAGAACCAGACAAGACATCTCGAGTTGGAGGCTCAGTTACGTCTAGCAGAGCAACAAACTAAACAAACAGAGCAGCAGACTAAACAATTAGAAATTCAGCAGTTTATGGCTGAAAATAATAACAGGTTAATACAGCAGAGGATTGCGGCAGGTTTGGGTGACACTAGTAATAATCCAGAGAGTACAAATAGTTCTTCTAAATACAGTAAACATGTAGATTTACCTAAGTTTAATGAAGAAGATCCAGAAATATTTTTCTTGCATTTTGAGAAACTAGCAGTCAGCATGAACTGGCCTGTTGATCAATGGGTTAGCATTTTACAAGGACAATTTAAGGGTAAAGCTCAAGAGGTATTTGCATCATTGCCTGCTGAGAATTCTTTCGATTTTAAATTTGTTCAGCAAAGTATTTTAAATGCCTACCAGCAGATCCCAGAGGCACATAGAATAAAATTCAGAAGTTTAAAAAGAGCACATGACCAGACTATTTCTGATTTTGTAAGAGTAAAATTAAATCACTTTAACAGATGGATTAAAGCACTTAATATTACAGAGTTTGAGACTTTGAGAGACCTCATAGTAACTGAGGAAGTAATGGGATGTCTACCAGAGAAATTAGCTTTGTTTATGGCTGAAAATAAACAAACCACTGATCTTATAAAATTAGCCAAGCTAGCTGATGAGCATGAACTACTTACTAAAGTGCCTTTTAGAGCACCCATTAATCATTTCAATGCTAAGACTAATCATTATGCTCATAAACAACATGTTTTCCAGACTCGACCAGCTACTTCACCTTCTCCCCTTAACCCTTCTCCTGTAAAGCCTAAATCTGAGAAACAACCGACAGGGTTGTCAACCTCAAGTAATGTAGTGATTAAGCCTGCAGTGGGTTCGGCTGTTCCGACCACTAGCAGGTATTGCACGCATTGCAGGAGAAGAGGTCATGTGGTAAATTCATGTTATGCTTTGCACCCAGAGTTGAGACCAACTGGTCTAATTATGAGTAGGGGTTTGCAAACCATTAATGCCAATGTTGCTTCAGTCATGCTCAAGTGGATGACTAATTTTGATCCATACCTACATTCGGGAACCTTATTATGTACTAGTGGAACCTGGAAACCAGTTCAGTTGTTAAAGGACACTGGTGCTTCCCAGTCTTTAATTTCTCGCCGTGTTCTTACTGATGTTAGCACAGAAGACACTGGAGAGGTAGTGTTATTGCAGGGACTTGGAGGGCATATCCAGCGTGTACCACTAATTAAGGTTAACCTGAATTCTTCTATTACACCAGGTTGGTGCACTGTAGCAGTCAGTGAGCAGTTGCCCATTCCTGGGATTGATATAATTGTAGGTAATGATTTTGACAAGTGTCAATTTAGTGGGACCAATTGTCCTGTTATGTATACTAAACCTAATGCAGTACTGGCTCAACCAGATGAGGATGATGGTGTCATTTATCCAGCCTGTGTTGTGACCAGATCCATGGGTAAGCAGAATGTGGTAAGTCCTGCTACTACCAAGGTGGATGTTCTCGAGGCCAGGACCCCTTCAGACAGGGAGGTGGAGGTGGACCTTGAAGATACATTTATAGCTCACGTGGATGTCGAGAGTGAGGCCGGTGCCAAAGCCCTAATTTATTCTGACCCAGATGGTCTGGAAGATGTGGTCCAGGTACCAGTTCCTTGCCCGCTTGCTCCAGTTGTAGAGTTCCAGACCTTGCGTAAGTTACAGAGTACTGATCCCAGTCTAGCTGAGTGTTATGCAGAAGCAGCCGACTCCATTGATACTTTGGAGGAGAGTACGGGTTGTTATTTCAAGGATCAATGTCTGATGAGAAGATGGAGACCATCAGGAACTCCCTCATCAGAGGATTGTGAGTCTAACACCCAGCTCGTTGTGCCAACAGAGTATAGGGAGCAGGTATTGCAAGCTGCTCATGATGACCTGATGGTAGGCCATCAAGGCATTACCAGTATGTATCATAAGATCTGTAAACTTTTTTATTGGCCAAAACTTAAAAAAGATGTGGTCAGATATTGCCACAACTGTGCTGTGTGTCAAACTGTTGGTAAGCCAAATCAGACTGTGCCACGAGCACCCTTATACCCTATTGTAGTGCCAGAGGAGCCTTTTACTCATGTGGTACTGGATTGTGTCGGACCTTTACCCCGTACCAAATCCGGAAATATGTATATGTTTACAATTTTATGTATGACCACCAGGTTCCCTGAAGCGTATGCTTTACGTAATATTAGAGCTTCTACCATTATAAGGCAGTTGGAATGATTCTTCTCACTATTTGGTATGCCTCGTGTAACTCAAACTGATAATGGGAGTAATTTTTGTTCCACCACCTTTACCCAATTTTGTAATACATTTGGTATAAAACACAATTTTTCAAGTCCTTACCATCCTCAGAGTCAGGGGGGAATCGAGCGGTTCCACCAAACTCTCAAGAAAATGTTGAAGGCAACTGGGGAAGATTCACCCAGACATTGGGATGATAATCTGCCATTTGTTTTATTTGCGGCTAGAGATGGATTGCACAGTGCACTAGGCTGTTCTCCATTCGAGCTTGTATTCGGACATCAGGTGAGAGGACTTTTAAAAATGTTATATGAGAAATTGTTGGGAGATGTTACAGCCAGGCAGAGTGAGCGTTACCTGACGGATGTCAAGAGAAAGTTGTCCAGAACGAGGGAGTTGGCCTTACGACATCTAGGTGAACAACAACAGGTAATGAAGCAGAAACATGACCAGAGGTTCAAGGCCAAACTCAGAGTTTTTGAGCCAGGAGATTTGGTATTGGTCTTGAAGCCTCGTATGGGTACGTCTATGTCTAATAAATTCGCAGGACCGTATCAAGTAGTAAAACGTCTTGGGGAAGTTACTTACAAGGTTTGCCATCCCAAGCAGAAACGACAGACCATGAGTGTACATGTAAACCGGTTGAAGGCTTATTGTGGGCCTAGTATTGTGGCTTGTTGTGTTGCTGAGGAGGTAATTCCTGAAGAGTCGAGTGTTGCTGAGCAAGATAGTAATAGTTGTTTGTCTAATTCCAGTAGTTCCGGGGAAGAATTGTTGAGTCATTTGCAGGAGGAGGAGAGAGCAGAGTTCCAGGACCTTTTGGAGGTGTCTTCTAGCTTGTTTGGGGAGGTCCCCACTCAGACTTCTCTCATTACTCACGATATCACCCTGACAAATGTGACTCCAATTCGGTTGCACCCTTATCGAGTGACACCCGAGAAACGTCGTATCATCCAGGAGGAGGTTGATTATCTTCTTCGACATGGGTTCATTAGACCCAGTCAGAGTTCCTGGAGTTCGCCATGCCTATTAGTACCAAAACCAGAAGATAAGTGGAGATTAGTAGTGGATTATAGAAAACTCAACCAGGTAACTGTAGTTGATGTATATCCTTTACCTTTATTAGAAGAATGTGTTGATACTATAGGTCATGCCAACTTTGTATCTAAATTAGATTTATCTAAGGGTTATCATTCAGATACCTCTTACAGATTTTGCCAGGGAAGTGACAGCATTTATCACTCCTGATGGAGCTTACGAGTTTAATGTAATGCCTTTGGATTAAGGAATGCTCCAGCTTTTCAGAAATTAAGTAATGCCTTTTGGATTAAGGAATGCTCCAGCCACTTTTCAGAAATTAATGAATTCTTTGTTGAAGGATGTGCCAGACTGTAGGGCATATTTGGATGACATTGTGATTTTCAGTAAGAATTGGATAGATCATATGTCTAGTTTAAAGAAATTGTTTTATGTTTTACAACAGGCTAATCTGACTGTCAATATGAAGAAATGTAGTTGGGCTAAAGCAACTATAGTGTATTTAGGACATGAGGTCGGACAAGGAAGGATAGTCCCATTGCACGACAAGATTCAGGCAATTGTGGAGTACCCAGTCCTAACAAATAAGAAGTCTGTACAAAGATTTATTGGAATGTGTGCGTATTATAGGAGGTATTGTAAAAACTTTTCTATAGTTGCTGCTCCCATAACAAATCTTTTAAGGAAACAGGTAAAATTTAAGTGGACGCAGGAGTGTCAGAACTCTTTTCAGAAGTTGAAAGGGATTCTCTCTACTTCACCTGTGTTAGCTAGTCCACAGTATGATAAACCTTTTATTCTTCACATAGACGCTTCAGATCTAGGAGCAGGTGCTGTTTTGTTCCAAGTAGAACCAGATGAGTTAGAACATCCTGTTTATTATTTTTCATGTAAGTTTGACAAGACACAAATTAATTACTCTGTAGTTGAGAAAGAAGCACTTTGTTTAATACTGGCAGAGAAGAAATTTGAGACATATTTGTCAGGAAATGAAGTGGTAGTATATACAGATCATAATCCATTGACATTTATCAACTCTAAGAAGTGTAAAAACCAGAGAATACTTAGATGGTCATTGATTCTGCAAGAATTCAATATTGTAATTCGTCATATTCCTGGGAGGCAAAATGTTATCGCTGATGCCTTATCCAGGGGATTTCCTGTTGCAGTGCCATAATATGTAGTGTTCTTTATTCATAAGAAGTATGTAAATTTTGTATTTTCTTTTTACTGTGTGAAATTTCATTGCTTTGTACTTGATTTAGTTGAAGTATTTTCATGTTGTAATTTTCATGTTATATTTCATGCAGTCAAAAAATGAAATCAACCTTCAGTTAATTTCATTTTTTCTTAGGGGACGGGAGGGATGTTATGAATCTTGCTAGATTCTCTCATTACTCTTGATTCTTGTATTACTGTATTGTCTTATTCTCTAATTATTATAGCATCCAGTTGTATGATATGAGATTTTGTATATGATATATTGTAGCATGCTGTAGTGTGTCTGAGTTGCATTATATAGTATGAGGCTTTTGTGTTAGAATTTTCATGTTGGTTCCTGTGTGGCTAGCGTGGGAATGTGTTGTCAAGCGAGTGTTTATGATTTAACCTTGATTTAATTCAAATATTTAGTTGCCATTAAATTCTATTGTTAACAGAATGTCATTATGTACTCTTAAGATTAATAATGTCTTGATTATTAGTACTACAAATTATTATTAGAATTTCCACAATGTTTTGTGGATAGTTAGTTGATTTGTTAGTAGACGCTTGGCCTGTGGACCGAGGCGTGAGTCAGTAGCGTGGAGGCGTTTGTCGAGAGGAGTCATGTATTAAGTTAAGTCAGTCGTGTCTGTTATTTTTAGCTATTATTGGGCTAACTCTCTGGTTAGATGATTGTGTATATTCCCTTTTATGTATTCATTTTCTGGTGATATTGCTCATGGCTCAATAAGGAGTTTTATTTATGATATTGCATGCTTGAGAATATTTCTGGCTATTATATTTCCCATTTAATTGTTATGTTTGTCCCCCTTAGCATAAATATATTGTTCTCCCTTTTTTATGCAGTGAAGTTTTTGTACCCCCTAGACACATATTGGCAAGGCCGATTTAAATAATTATTTACACTGCTTGGAGAAGAACCTTATTTAGTCTCAAGGGTGGTAACAAATGGGGCCTGTCCGGGATATTAAACCTTAATTCCCTGTAATGTTTGTACAATTAACAGTGCTAATTATTAATAGCAATTGCCTTCCTAGGTACTCTGTGATTATCTAGTGACACCTAATCAAGCCTGTGAAATTATCTGTTCAATCTGAGCTGCTGTGAAAACTTTTCAACGCTTCACGATTTGAGGTAAGTGTTCAGCTTGTGCCAGGGGCCAAGCATAATTTTCAGTATTGTTTCAAGTGTAAGTTGTGATTATTGAGCCAACCATGGAGGATCAGGTGTTTGCGTTGGTAGAGCAGCCAAATTTTGGTAAAATTAAAGACTTAAAGAAGTCTGGTTTGTTATTGCTGGCTGATAAATTGAACCTAGCAGTTTCCAGTAAAATGTTGAAAGCTCAAGTGTTAAGAGTTAATGTCACACACTTGGTGGAGGAGGAGAGACTTGACGAGGAGTGTTTAGGAGATTTAGAAGAAGAGTCAAGTGACAAGGTGGCATTTCTTGTCAAGTGACAAGAAATGGCTAGGCTGGAAGCAGACAAGCAGAGGTTGCAGTTGCAGAACCAGCAAAAACAACTTGAGTTGGAGTTGCAGAACCAGCAAAAACAACTTGAGTTGGAAGCAGATAAGGAAAGGTTGGAGTTGCAGAACCAGACAAGACATCTCGAGTTGGAGGCTCAGTTACGTCTAGCAGAGCAACAAACTAAACAAACAGAGCAGCAGACTAAACAATTAGAAATTCAGCAGTTTATGGCTGAAAATAATAACAGATTAATACAGCAGAGGATTGCGGCAGGTTTGGGTGACACTAGTAATAATCCAGAGAGTACAAATAGTTCTTCTAAATACAGTAAACATGTAGATTTACCTAAGTTTAATGAAGAAGATCCAGAAATATTTTTCTTGCATTTTGAGAAACTAGCAGTCAGCATGAACTGGCCTGTTGATCAATGGGTTAGCATTTTACAAGGACAATTTAAGGGTAAAGCTCAAGAGGTATTTGCATCATTGCCTGCTGAGAATTCTTTCGATTTTAAATTTGTTCAGCAAAGTATTTTAAATGCCTACCAGCAGATCCCAGAGGCACATAGAATAAAATTCAGAAGTTTAAAAAGAGCACATGACCAGACTATTTCTGATTTTGTAAGAGTAAAATTAAATCACTTTAACAGATGGATTAAAGCACTTAATATTACAGAGTTTGAGACTTTGAGAGACCTCATAGTAACTGACGAAGTAATGGGATGTCTACCAGAGAAATTAGCTTTGTTTATGGCTGAAAATAAACAAACCACTGATCTTATAAAATTATCCAAGCTAGCTGATGAGCATGAACTACTTACTAAAGTGCCTTTTAGAGCACCCAATAATCATTTCAATGCTAAGACTAATCATTATGCTCATAAACAACATGTTTTCCAGACTCGACCAGCTACTTCACCTTCTCCCCTTAACCCTTCTCCTGTAAAGCCTAAATCTGAGAAACAACCGACAGGGTTGTCAACCTCAAGTAATGTGATTAAGCCTGCAGTGGGTTCGGCTGTTCCGACCACTAGCAGGTATTGCACGCATTGCAGGAGAAGAGGTCATGTGGTAAATTCATGTTATGCTTTGCACCCAGAGTTGAGACCAACTGGTCTAATTATGAGTAGGGGTTTGCAAACCATTAATGCCAATGTTGCTTCAGTCATGCTCAAGTGGATGACTAATTTTGATCCATACCTACATTCGGGAACCTTATTATGTACTAGTGGAACCTGGAAACCAGTTCAGTTGTTAAAGGACACTGGTGCTTCCCAGTCTTTAATTTCTCGCCGTGTTCTTACTGATGTTAGCACAGAAGACACTGGAGAGGTAGTGTTATTGCAGGGACTTGGAGGGCATATCCAGCGTGTACCACTAATTAAGGTTAACCTGAATTCTTCTATTACACCAGGTTGGTGCACTGTAGCAGTCAGTGAGCAGTTGCCCATTCCTGGGATTGATATAATTGTAGGTAATGATTTTGACAAGTGTCAATTTAGTGGGACCAATTGTCCTGTTATGTATACTAAACCTAATGCAGTACTGGCTCAACCAGATGAGGATGATGGTGTCATTTATCCAGCCTGTGTTGTGACCAGATCCATGGGTAAGCAGAATGTGGCAAGTCCTGCTACTACCAAGGTGGATGTTCTCGAGGCCAGGACCCCTTCAGACAGGGAGGTGGAGGTGGACCTTGAAGATACATTTATAGCTCACGTGGATGTCGAGAGTGAGGCCGGTGCCAAAGCCCTAATTTATTCTGACCCAGATGGTCTGGAAGATGTGGTCCAGGTACCAGTTCCTTGCCCGCTCGCTCCAGTTGTAGAGTTCCAGACCTTGCGTAAGTTACAGAGTACTGATCCCAGTCTAGCTGAGTGTTATGCAGAAGCAGCCGACTCCATTGATACTTTGGAGGAGAGTACGGGTTGTTATTTCAAGGATCAATGTCTGATGAGAAGATGGAGACCATCAGGAACTCCCTCATCAGAGGATTGTGAGTCTAACACCCAGCTCGTTGTGCCAACAGAGTATAGGGAGCAGGTATTGCAAGCTGCTCATGATGACCTGATGGGAGGCCATCAAGGCATTACCAGTATGTACCAAAAGATCTGTAAACTTTTTTATTGGCCAAAACTTAAAAAAGATGTGGTCAGATATTGCCACAACTGTGCTGTGTGTCAAACTGTTGGTAAGCCAAATCAGACTGTGCCACGAGCACCCTTATACCCTATTGTAGTGCCAGAGGAGCCTTTTACTCATGTGGTACTGGATTGTGTCGGACCTTTACCCCGTACCAAATCCGGAAATATGTATATGTTTACAATTTTATGTATGACCACCAGGTTCCCTGAAGCGTATACTTTACGTAATATTAGAGCTTCTACCATTATAAGGCAGTTGGAATGATTCTTCTCACTATTTGGTATGCCTCGTGTAACTCAAACTGATAATGGGAGTAATTTTTGTTCCACCACCTTTACCCAATTTTGTAATACATTTGGTATAAAATACAATTTTTCAAGTCCTTACCATCCTCAGAGTCAGGGAGGAATCGAGCGGTTCCACCAAACTCTAAAGATAACTTTGAAGGCAACTGGGGAAGATTCACCCAGACATTGGGATGATAATCTGCCATTTGTTTTATTTGCGGCTAGAGATGGATTGCACAGTGCACTAGGCTGTTCTCCATTCGAGCTTGTATTCGGACATCAGGTGAGAGGACTTTTAAAAATGTTATATGAGAAATTGTTGGGAGATGTTACAGCCAGGCAGAGTGAGCGTTACCTGACGGATGTCAAGATGTCAATTTTACTTCTATATTGTTGATCTCAATTTTACTTCTAAATTGTTACTATTTATTGTATTTGCTTTTATTCCTGTGCTTTCCTCTCATGTATCTTGTATCGTGATCCCTCTGCATCTCTATGCACACTGATATTGATCCTGATCAAAATCTTCTGTCTCATATCTACACCAATCAGCACATTGATCATCATTATTGCAAGTATTTCACAGCACACCAGGCTAAAAACAAACTCCAAAATAACACCAGTTTATCAGTTTACAACCAGAATGTTAGATCACTTGGTAAACATTTTGACGATTTAAATGCATTACTCACAGTACTAGGTACTAACTTATCGTTCATTATTTTAACAGAAACTTGGCTAAATAAAAACTATACCCAACTCTACAACTTAGCTGGTTATAAAGCCATTCATAACTGTAGGCCAAATAAAAAAGGTGGTGGCACAGCTATATATTACCGAGATACATTTATCTGCAACAGTATTATTAGTGACAGAGATGACTACTGTGAATATACTTTTGCTCAGTTTACAATTAAATCCCTTAAATCCTCATTGACTATTGGAGCCATCTATAGATTTCCCAATACTAACATAGCTTCTTTCTCAGACAACCTAAGTAATCTTTTATAAACAACAATCTCAACAAAAACCACATCATTCTGGGAGGAGACTTTAATATTGACCTGGGTCAACAAAATTGCTCTCAAGTTGACTATTTCCTTAACAGCATGAACTCCTGTATGCTAATCCCCACAATCACCAAACCTACCCGAGTCACTCAAACATCAGCCACTACCTTGGACCACATATGGACAAACATAACAGCTCCCCTTGTATCTGGTATAATCTACGACAGAACAACTGACCACTATCCTACCTTTCTCATAGCGAACATGGGCATAACACCACCAAAAAGCAAGAAACTTTCATTTAGGCTACACAGTGAATCAGCTTTGGGCAATCTTACAGATGCATTTCACAATATTAACTGGGATTCTGAATTCAATAATACCCAGGATATAAATTCATTAGCTAACCTCTTCCTCTCCAAAACTCTAAGCCTCTACAACCTTCATTGTCCCCTTCTTACCAAGCAAGTAACTGACAAAAGATTAAACAATCCATGGCTCACAAGCGGCATTCTCAATTCAATCAACAAGAAACATGAATATGAAAAGAAACTTAGGATTGGCCTAGTTTCAAAGGAAGTAGCTAAAAGGTACTCATCAATGCTTACCAGTATCATAAGAAAGGCAAAACTTGCATATTATGTGAATAGATTCAATGAAGCAAAAGGCAACATGAAAAGCACTTGGAAAACCATCTCTAGTATCCTAGGAACTAAACAACACTCACATAACCAAATAAAACTCTACAAGGATGGGGATATACCGTCAACTGATTTAGAAATGGCAAATGAATTTAATAGTTTCTTTTCATCGGTTGGTGCTAATCTTGCCAGTAAAATCCCACAGACTCAGACACATATTAACACATATCTCTCAGGCAGCTATCCAAACTCTCTACTCCTTTCACCAATCAGCCCGGCAGATGTTGTGTCCATCATACACTCTCTAAAAACAAAGGCAGGGAACACCAGTGAAATTCCGTCCATTGTATACAAGAGAGCCTCCCATGCCCTTGCCCCACCCATAGCCCTACTGTTCAACAAATCTATAGAGTGTCACACCTTCCCTGATATCCTCAAAAAAGCAAGGGTAACGCCAGTCCATAAAGGAGGCAATCCGGCGGACATAAACAATTATAGACCAATATCAAATCTACCCATTCTATCAAAAATATTTGAAAAAATTATTTACAAACAGCTCTATTCCTACCTCGTAAAATTCGACATACTCAGCCCCTGCCAGTTTGGCTTCAGGTCCCAAAAGAGCACCAACGATGCAATCATTAGTCTCCTTGACGTAATCTACTCAGCACTTGACAAAAATGAGTTTCCGATTGGACTCTTCATTGACCTAAGAAAAGCCTTTGATACTGTTAATCACAACTACCTCTTACTTAAACTCCAGCATTATGGAATCCGAGGCCTTGCCCTTGACTACATCCGATCCTATCTTAGTGACAGACACCAATATGTAACTATCAATGAAACAACTTCTTCCACTCTACCAATTACCGTTGGAGTGCCACAGGGCAGTATCTTAGGACCTCTTCTATTTCTTATATATATAAACGATCTGCCTAATGTCTCTAATATTCTCAAACCTATATTGTTTGCTGACGATACTACTCTTATCTATTCAGACCTCAACCCACATACACTAAATAATGTTGTGAATAATGAATTAAAAAAAGTCCACTTATGGATGTCAACTAACAAACTAACATTAAACATCGAAAAGACTTACTACATCTTATTTGGAAGCAAATCATCAAATGCAATTCAGCTACAGATAGACAACATTAACATCAGTAATAAAAATGATGGCAAGTTTCTTGGCCTATTCCTAGACAAGAGACTCAACTTCAGCACCCACATTCAACACATAACTAAGAAAGTCTCTAAGACAGTTGGTATACTCTCCAAAATCAGATATTATGTTCCTAACTCTGCTCTCCTCTCTCTCTATTATGCTCTAATCTACCCCTATCTTAATTATGGTATCTGTGCATGGGGGTCTACCACTGCAAACCACCTTAAGCCCATCATCACCCAGCAAAAATCTGCTATCAGAATAATAACTAACTCTGCTTTCAGACAACACTCAGCTCCCTTGTTTAAATCCCTAAACTTGCTAAATATTAACTCCCTCCACACATTCTCTTGTGTCAACTACATCTACAAAACCCTGTTCTTAAATGCAAACCATGCTCTATTATTATTAACATCTTTATTGACAAAATTAATTACAATTTTGCCTAATCTGAGGATTTTGATAGTCTGATTAAAGTGAGGATAATGCTAGTAGTCACTGTCACGCAGGACAGAGGGTCATACATAAGACAATAGGTCTAAACTGTAGGCTGAAGCACATATATATCATGGTTACAATCAATGTTTTAATATATGGATATGTGAAAACAAGTTTCTACTGTGCACTGCCACACAAGGGCAGGGATGGGTTCATAGGTGATGCAGCTTAGAAGTAATATACATAAAAATTGTTCTTCATTCTTTAAAATGGACAAGCAAATTTTGGGTAAATTGTTAGGACGTCGTCCAGAACACCTGAGTCAATAAAATAGTTATACAGTTGGTGGTACAAGAGGCCAGGAGGTCTAAAGTCCTTTACGGTTTCACATTCATCAATGTAGTGTTCTAGTGAGTGCATTAAAGGTTTATCACAGAGTTTACAATCTGAGTATTCTGGTAGTGGCTCAGCCTCACTAACCTGCCAGATGTGTCTATAGCCAAGGCGAATTCGCACAATGACTACATCACATTGCCTGGTTCGGCTACTATGCCGACCATACAAATACCTATTATTACAAAACTTGTCATAACTTTTAATACTGCAGCTTTCAGGTCTCTGGGCATTTCTTAGTTCTTCTAAATCTGAATTAATTTCTTTAATTTGTATGTTTCTAATAACTGCATTAGATAGTCCAAAGTCATAATCAATGTTTTCTTTCCTGCAAGCCTCATTGGCCAATCGATCTACGAAGTCATGTTTTCCAACTCCAACATGGGATGGGATCCACACAAATTTTATACAAGAGTTATTATCATTGGCAAAGATTACATTCCATTTAATATTACAAGCTACGTCCGATATACATTGTGATGGGTTATTTAAGGACTGCAGAGCACTTTTAGAGTCACAGAAAATAACTCCACCACCATTGAGCTTAAGGTATTCAGTGGCTAGATAAATGCCCACTAGCTCGGTCTGCGTCGTGCTAGCCCAGTTGTTCAATCTCTGTGTACTAGACATGATCATTTCATTCCCTTTATACACTGCACATGCACAACCTGTTCTACCAGTGCCTAACTGCACAGAGCCATCAGTAAAGGCATAGGATTCCGTCGGTTTGAGAATGTGAAGATGACTGTCAATAGCTTCTAATGTTATACATCTCAAAATGTCAGTGTTATACATTTGTTTAACACTGATGGGGGTATAATGCAGAGAGACCTCCACATCTTTCCAAGGGGGAATATAGTGAACAGTTTTATCAGGGTTAAGAGACACGTTCAGTTTCCGAAGATTATAGGCACAACAACTGAGCCACGCACTGTAGGGAGCTTTTTGCGGTGGATGGAGGGAACAGTCAGAATTGTTTAGAATGGATCTCAATTTAATTTGAATAGAGCTGGGGGGACCATTATTCTTCAAAGTTTTGGCGCAAAACATAGTACTAAGTAGAACTATTCTTTCGTAAATGGAAGGTAAGTTTAGTTCCTTTCTCATGTTAACAATTCTGACAGTTCTAGGACAACCCAGGATGATGCGCATGGCATCATTCTGTACTACATCTAGGCCTTGTAATTGTTTAGGTGAAAAATTAAGAAGATGCAAGGCATAATAATCAACAACAGATCGTACAAAGGCAATATAAAAACTACGGGCATATTTTATGTTAATGCCAAATCCTTTGCCAACAAGAGTTTTGAGAGGTTTAAGACGCTCAACTAGTTTTTTGCGCAGGTTGCTGACGAGATTTGCATCATTAACCTCGACTCCAAGATATTTATAAGACTCACAAGTCTCCACGGGCACTCCATTAATAGTATAATTAACATGAAGAGAATGGGGAATAAGAACCCTTGTTTTATCAACAGAGATTATGAGGCCACATTCTACTACTTTCTTGGAGAATGCATCAAGTAACACTTGTAGTCTTGGTTTACTGTGTGCCATAATACAATATCATCAGCATAACATATAACAGTTTCCGTAGGTTGTACAGGTATGTCATGGATAAGTTTGTGCATAAGTATATTGAAGAGCATAGGGCTTAGGACACCACCTTGAGGTGTGCCTAGTTCGAATGCATCTGTCCTTGTACTTTTGACTCCTTTAAATAGGACACTAGCACGCCTGTTGGATAGGTAGCTCTTTATCCAACTCAGAAGATTACCTTTGATTCCAAATTCAGCAAGTTGCTCTAATATTATTTCCATTCGCTACATCAAAAGCTGACTTTAGGTCAATAAAGGCTGCCTGTGTCCCATCCTGGGAGTTTACAAAATATTCAGCAAAGCATGTTTGTGTGCTACACTTGGGCATGAACCCATATAGGTTTGGGGCCAGTTTTCTTTGACCTGAAACATGACACGATTGAGAACAATTCTCTCCAAGACTTTACACATGCAAGATGTAAGGGAAATGGGTCTGAATTTTTGAGAGTTAGGTTTAGGAATTGGTATTATAAGACTTTGTGTCCATTTCTTTGGCAAGATACCTTGTGAGAGACTCATTTGATAGAGGTCAAGCAGAGGGTGGCTAGGGACATCATTCAGTAAGCTCAAAATGTTATAAGTTATACCATCCTCACCAGGGGCAGTTTGCTTAGGTTTTCCTAATGCTGATGTTAATTCAAAGGGGGTTATAGCAAACTGATCTGTTAAATCTGGCGAGGAGCGTGCTATTTCAATATTAAAGTTTCTGTTAATGTTGGTATGTCTTAAATGCTGCTGTATATCTGGGGGTAAGGAAGAAATTTGTGAGACACTAGACCATTCAGCTAGGAGCATGTCAGCATATTCTGCAGGAGTATGATGAAGCTGAACTGGGGCTGAAGGTTTGGTAATGTTTTTAATTTTGTTCCACATTTCTGATAATGTTGTAGTTCTATTGATACCTTGTAGGAATTGTTCCCAATATGTGTTCTTAACTTGACCCTTAAGCTCGCGAAAATCTCTGTTGGCATTAAGGAATGCAAGTAAATTGTCAGCTGTTTTGTCTCGTTTATAAGAGTCAGCAAGCTGAAGCACTTTAGCTCGCTCTGCAATGATAATAGGATCCTCTGTCCATGAGGAAGAACGAGTGTTCTTTTTTTTCCTTGATTTAACCCAGGTATCATAATAACCAGGATGATACTGACAAGATCATTGTAAAAGTGGTCCACTGAGACAGGTGTATACCCAGTGTACCACTTATGTACATAAGCCTTAAAGTGCTGTTTAAGATTGTCTGGAATGTTAATTTAACTCTAGGATGAGGATGGGACCTAATATCCGCCACATTGTATTCACACATATATTGCAAAGTGATCACTTACTAGTTCTGGGATGAGCTTAACGTTGACGTTACTATCTACTAGGCTGTATCCAATCACATAATCCAGCCTACCTCCCAATAAATGGGTCTGTTTATCAGTATCATACACAGTAATATTATGATCAGTAAGGTATTTCAAGAAGACCCTTCCATTATTGTACACTGAACATCACCAAGAGCAGTGTGACGAGCATTAAAGTCAACATACATAACATAGCTGTGTTACCTGTAGGTTTCGGTAGCAGGTCTGCTTTAAGTACACTACATCGTCCAAATGTTATACAGTAGGAAAATGGCTATTTGCCAGTATTTGTAATTTGAAATTTTTGATAATGTATACTATCACTCCTTTGATTGAGATATAAGTAGTTTACAGATTAATCCACTCTTAATATACGTAGTAAAA
>WNGS01052148.1:0-13627 GCA_020271785.1 Procambarus virginalis
TTCTGATGCTGACTGAAGGTGGCATCACGTAGAGAATCCTTGAAAGCCTTGAGAGGTGTACGGCACTTACGTCCGTAGAGCATCTCATAAGGAGATACTCCTAGTGACTCGTTGGGAGACTTCTGAAAATACACATGATGAGATCAAGTTGCCTATCCCAATCTTTGAGGTCTCATTACAAAACTTTTTTAGAGTGCCTTGATAGTCTGATGACTATGTTCAAGAGAACCCGTGAAGCAGGATGATAGGGCTGGACAGTACCTGTTTGATGTTGAACTCCTCCAGAGTCCGTTTGAAGAGATCACTGGTGAAGTTGGTGCCACAGTCGCTCTGAATCTCCCTCGGAAATCCATACTGGGTGAAGATCTTTAATAAATTCTTCACCACTGTAGCAGCCGTAATGTTTTTCACTGGAACTGCTATGGGGAATCTGGTGGTAGGACACAGGATGGTTAAGATATAGGCGTTGCCGGAACTGGTCCGAGGCAAAGGACCAACACAGTCAATAATAAGTCTGTGGAAAGGTTCCTCAGGCACCTGGATGGGTGTCAGTGGTGCTCTGGGGATCGAAACGTTCGGTTTACCTGCCATCTGACACACGTGGCATTGCTTTACATGTTGCTTACATCATTAACCATACCTGGCCAGTAGTAGTCTTGACGAATCCCATGGTAAGTCTTGTTGAACCCGTAGTGTGATAGTGCTCCGTGGGCCAGGTGTAGAATCGTGGGCCGCAGGCTGGTAGGAATCACTAGTTGTTCAAGGTTTGCCCAATCGTCCTCCTCCTTCAGTTTACTGGGTCTGTATCTGCGATAGAGTAAGTCGTTCTCCAAGAAGAACCCAGAATACTGTCGGATTGAGTCTCAGCCTGAAAGAATAATGGTGTCAAGGTAAGATCTTCTCTCTGTAACTTACGGAACTCCAAAGCGGTCAGATTTGGGGGTAGTTTCGAAGGGTCTTGAGGGACAGCGTAGCAGTAGAGTCAGCTGGCTGCGGTCGTGCTGCTTGAGCACGGGTGGTCACCATAACAGGAGGAGAAACTTCATCACTCTCTTGAACCTTTGCTGGAACATGCTTAAAAATCGGATTATCCAACACAGAGTTACCCACCTGGGGTTTGTCCTTGACGATCAGGTTGGTCGGTTGCAGGTCTTCTGCCAAGTCGTTGCCCAGGAGAAGTTGCACTCCAGGCATGGGAAAGGCTTTTCCCTGACGGCGACTTGGACTTCACCGGTCACGAAGGGACAATCCAGGTGGACTCTGGCGAGAGGATAAGGAGTAGTAGCAGTGAAGTCAGTGATGAAGACAGTCTCTCCTGTGTAGGCGACGTTGGGCACAGCTGATTTCAAGACGATCGATTGAAGAGCCGCTGTGTCCCTCAAGATCTTAAGTCCAAAACGTCCCTCAGAATCTGAACCGTTGGTAGTGATAGTTCCTGGATACAGATGCTTGCTGAAGAGAGAAAGATCATTAACATGAACACCAACATTCATTACAGGCTTACCGGACTTAGGAGGAGTCTGTTTGGGTTTGCTGGATTCGGTGTTACCTTTATATGGAGACTTACCACATTTTTCTATGGTGTGTCCATAGAGTCTACAATACTTACAGTACAGTTGAGAGGTACCTTGATCTGGGCTCACTTTCTCGTAACTGTACCAAGACTTCTTACTGGTAGGTGGTTCTGGTGTCAGCCGGTGGATGAGGCTGTAAGTGTCAGCCGACTTCGCGCATTTACCAAGTCGGTCTCTTCCTTATCTGCTAAGTATAGGCGGACAGGAGGAGGTACACGCCTCAAGAATTCTTCAACCAGCATGAGGTTGACGAGTTCTGGAAAAGTAGAGACATGTGCTGCCTCCAGCCATTTCATAAAATATCTCCGTTTGGTGTTGGCAAATTCTAAGAAGGTGGTGGTACTTGCCTTTATGTAGTCACGGAACTTTCGTCGGTAGCTTTCGGTGGAGAGAAGGTAGGCGTCCAACACAGCTTGCTTCAGGGTTGGGTAGTCGTTTTCAGACGCCAAAGTGCTGAGTGTGACTGCTGCTCTACCTGTAAGATGTACTCGGAGAAGGGTAGCCCATTGGTCGTTAGGCCAACTAAGTTGATTAGCAAGGGTCTCAAAAGTTGTAAAAAAAACATCAACCTCCGTTTCTACGAACGGTGGCATTAACTTACTTGCATGGGAGACATTGAAACTTGGAGGAAACTAGCTGCAGCTTGTTGACGTTGAGCTTGGTGTGTAGCGTCCAACGTGTGTTCTTTTTGAAGACGTTCTAGAGCTAGATAAGCTTGCTGTTTTTCGTGTTCGCGTTGCATCTCCAGGTGACGTTGTTTTGCTTCAAGTTGTACTTTTTCACGCTCTCTGAATAGGGCCAACTCACGTTCTTCTCGTCTTTGAAGTAGGAGGGCCTCTCTTTCACTTTCTTCCTTCCTAATGGCAGCCGCTTCCTTTGCTAGGACCGCCTCACGCTCCTTGAGGCGGATTTCTTCTTTCTTGAACTGGAGTTCACGTTCTTGCTCTTCCTTTCTGATGGCAGCTTCACGCTCTTGCTCTTCCTTTCTGATGGCAGCCTCACGCTCTTGCTCTTCCTTCCTGATGGCAGCTGCTTCCTTTTGTTGCTGTATGGCTGCTTGCTGTTGCTCCCGCTCGATCTTAGAAAGTTCTAGTTTGAGTTTCATTGCCGTCAGAGCATGCTTATCTGAAATAGTGTATTGTTCGTGAGTATCAGAGTCTATAATCCCTTCATCTAAAAATATGATCTAATAGTAGATTATGTACTTCATGCTTGTTGGCTCCATGGGGAACTTCTAGGCGATACTCATGTGCAAGAGTTAACAAGTCGACCCTCTTAGCATGACGTAAGTTCTCTATTTCACCTTCTGGATTGACTGGAAAGCTTGCATACGAAACATGGTGAAAATAGCAAATAAATGAGACACGAATATACTGTGATGATATGGTGAATATCAGAAACAGGAAAACGTGGCAACTGATACCTATCCTGTGGAATTGTTAATACTTAAAGTTAATTCAAGATGGTAAATGATTAAGGTCGCAGGAAATCTTGTACCCGGTACTCACTGTGGGAGGATAAAGGCAAGAAAATCCTACTAATTAGTTGAAACTGAGTTTCGAAAAACAAGTGAAACACTAAATGGTTCCAAAGTAAATTAGGTAGTCCAAAAATATAGGCATACCTTGCCGAGTCACTATAGAACATAAGCAAGTTTTCCCACTGAAATTAAATATGGTACTTACAGAATTAGCGAACTTTGTGCTCAAAAGAAAGAAAGCTAATTCCCTACCTTAAGTAAGTACCATCAATTCTGACCGACGAGTAGGGGTGCGAGTGTCAACTAGTGACGAGAACTATTGGCGAGGTCCCAACTCGTCAATATAAGTCCGTGCGAGAGGAACTATGGCCCTCTTTATCCTCCTAGAGTCGGATTGCAGAAATTAGGTGCTATTGACCTGGAGACAGACCACAGTACCCGGGTACCTATATGATGATCTGCCTAAAATATGAGAAATATCTGAGGGACAAAAGATGTTAAACACGGGTAATAACACGGAGGGAGAGATGACCAATTAAGAGTATGACTGCGGCCTACAGTCACCACGTAATCCAATATTGTCTCACACTCACCATATGCTACTCCCGTAATGCACAATATACACAGCACCATATGAATAATAAAAATGATTAGTGAAAATATTGAGAGCAAAGGAATTAAAGCCAAGTAAGCTTACCACAATTACCAATACCTGAGTGAAGCTCCTAGGACAGGCCCCCAAATATATGCGACGGTAAAGTAGTGGAGTATGGTGTTCGGCAGTCTTCCACTGGCAGATGTTAATGCCAGGTCACACATATGTTTAAAAAAAGAATGACTGCTTGTCTGATAGTCTGTGGTAAGGTAAGGTAAAGATACACAAAACACAAGATAAACAATGAAATTTAATTACTCTAGAAAACAAATTGAAATAAAGACAATTCCTTGGCATTGAAATAGTGCAAAAGAAATAACAAGTGAAAATATATAACAAGATGAATATGAGACTGGTTACGTTAACAGGAATACAAAGATAAAGTGGTGCTGGGAATATATGAGCAAGCTAACAACCGCTATTTGATCACACGAGGTGAATCAACTAGATGTTCTCAGCTATAGAGCACAAGATATTCTGAGGTGGTACAGCTCGCTGACTCCAACGTTGACTTGGCGAGGTTCGTCAGTGGTGGAGGGCTGGAGTGGTGTGATCTTCGAGCAGCCAATGAGAACGCAGATAGACCGACACCTTGGTAGTTGGATACTTGCAGTACAGCAGTTGAAGAGCCGGCGGGGAGGAGAGGTATGCAGGAGTGGGGGGGGGGGGTATGCAGGTGCGTTTGGCTGTCTTGATATATGTTTGTGCTACTGTAGAACGTATCTTGAATGTAGCTTTGAACGTGACGATTATAGAGAAGAGCAGGCTCAATCTCTTGGAAGAGATTATCCTCACAATATATAAATATATATAAATATATATAAATATATATANAAAATTTCATTGTTTATTATTTTGTGTTTCGTGTCTCTTCCCTTACCTTACCACAGATTATCAGACAAGCAGTCATTCTTTTTCTTTTCCTTTTTTTTACTTTTGTTATATGTGGCCTGGCTTTGACATCTGCCAGTGGAAGACTGCCGAACACCATACTCCACTACTTTACCGTCACAATATATATTATCTATATATATATATATATATATATATATATATATATATATATATATATATATATATATATATATATATATATATATATATATATATGTTGTACCTAGTAGCCAGAACGTCGAACTCTGCCTACTATGCAAGGCCCGATTGCCTAATAAGCCAAGTTTTCCTGAATTTATATATTTTTTAATATTTTTTTCTTATGGAATGATAAAGCTATCTATTTCATTATGTATGAGTTAATTTTGTTTAAATTTGAGTTAAAACTAACGTAGATATATGACCGAACCTAACCAACCCTACCTAACCTAACCTATGTTAACCTAATTGGGAACGGTTGACTTGGGGGAACGGTTGACTTGGGGAACGGTTGACTTGGGGGAACGGTTGACTTGGGGGAACGGTTGACTTGGGGGAACGGTTGACTTGGGGGAACGGTTGACTTGGGGAACGGTTGACTTGGGGGAACGGTTGACTTAGGGGAACGGTCGACTCAGGGGAATGGTCGACTCAGGGAAATGGTCGACTCGGGGGAAAGGTTGACTCGACTGTAGGCGTCAGAAAATAAATATAAATGAGAAAATGAACTTTGGAGAGTTAATATTACAATTACCACCGACAGTGAAGAAAATATGTGACTGAAAACATATTTTCAGTCGCATAAGCATATATGCGAATGAAAACTCCACACCCCAGAAGTGACTCGAGCCCAGACCACCAGGAGCACAATGCAACTGGGGTACATGTACCTCAACTGCTTGACCATCAGTGACCGTACAAAAGACGATAATAGCCAAGGCTAATTCCCCATCGCCCTGACGGTCCTTTGAGGTAATCTTTGGCATAAATATTTCATCAAATCACCTCATTTTTGGGGGCCTCAGCTCAGGATGGAAGCAAGTCGATGAAGAACTCTGTTGGGTATGGCAGGTCCTAGTCAACAATGGCTTCTCTAACGAATATGATGAAGACGTCATAAAATAAAGGTGAAACGCAATGCAACCTCTAATGAATCAACTAACACAGCAATTGTACCCCTCCCCTATAAGACTGTTTTACAGGAACTTCTTTTCAACGGCTCATAAAACGGAGGAAAGTGTCCTGAAAGATATTATTAATAGAAACGTTATCCCTTCTGAAAAAAACAGAAAATACAATTGACAATTACTTCAAAAAGAAGAAAACAGCCAACCTACTCATAAAAAACTACCCAGACACCAAACAGAACGCTTTAAGGAAACCAACGTCGTCTATGCCTTCACATGCCCACTTGGGGACTGTAAGCCCCAAAGATCTCAGTACATAGGCAAGACAACAACGTCTCTTTCTTGGCGAGTAACAATGCACAAACAACAGGGCTCCATCAAGAACATATAATCTCTTCCCACAACCAGACCATTACCAGAGAAGTCTTAACAAGCAACACAGAAATCATGGATAGATACAACGATAACAGGAGACTCGGCATCAGCGAGGATCTACACATCAAAATTCAACACCAGCAATCAACAGACAATTAATGTGTAACTATAATCTATCCACTTCAAGACCCCGAATCAACATAGAAGCAGCAAGAGAAAATATGGGCCAATAGGCCTTCTGTAGTTACTTTCATTCTTATTTTTTCATATCCAATTTATACCCATTGATTAATGTTCTGTCACCTCACTCATAAACATTTGTGTTATATCGCCTCACCCAAAACGAATATGAGCATTACACACGGAAATCACAATAGCCTGATGCGTCAAATGAACAAACCCACAAGGGCCGTGACGAGGGTTCGAACCTACGGTCGAACTACGATCCCAGACACTGCCTTAATTGACTGAGCTACAACATGGTTAAAAGAAATTCAACATGAAATCATCCTGATTTACCAACGGTTCCTGCAGTCTCTCCGAGACATAGGGGGAATTGCGTAAAACCCTGGTTTGTGTCTCGGAGAGACTGCGGGAACTGTTGGTAAATCAGATGATATCCCGGTTGCAATTCTTTTAACCATGTCGTAGCTCAGTCAATTAATGCAGCGTCTGTGATCCTCTCGGAGGTAGGTTCGAAACCTCGTCACGGTCTTTTTGGATTTGAGTATGAACATGTTATAGGATATGTGTAAACCTATCTTTGAAAATGTAAGAAGCCCTTGAGCTTGAAGCCCTTGTAAGAAGCTTGTAGGCGTCAGAAAATAGATAAAAATGAGAAAATGAACTTGGAGAGTTATTATTTCAATTACCCTGACAGTGAAGAAAATATGTGACTGGAAACATATTTTCAGTCACATAAGCATATATGCGAATGAAAACTCCACTTCCCATATGTAACTCGAACCCAGACCGCCAGGAGCACAATGCAACTGGGGTACATGGTACCTTAACCACTTGACCAGCAGTGACAGTCCAAAAGACGATGGTAGCCGAGGCTAATTCTCCATTACTCCGACGGCACTTTGATGGTAATCTTGGGCATAGTTTTTTCATCAAATCACCTCATTTGGTGATGGCAACTTTAGGAACACAAATGGTAACATGCTTGAATGGTCCTCAAGCATATATGCGACTGAAAATACACACCTCAGAAGTGACTCGAACCCCAGACCACCAGGAGCACAATGCAACTGGGGTACATGGTACTCAACTGCTTGACCATCAGTGACCGTACAAAAGACGATGGTAGCCAAGGCTAATTACCCATCGCCCCGACGGCCCTTTGAGGGTAATCTTTGGCATAAATATTTCATCAATCACCTCATTTTGGGGGGCCTCAGTTCAGGATGGAAGCAAGTCGATGAAAACTCTGTTGGGTATGGCAGGTCCTAGTCAACAATGGCTTCTCTAACGGCTATGATGAAGACGTCATAAAAATAAAGATGAAACGCAATGCAACCTCTAATGAGTCAACTAACACAGCAATTGTACCCCCCCCCCCTCTATAAGACTGTTTTACAGGAACTTCTTTTCGACGGCTCATAAAACGGAGGAAAGTGTCCTGAAAGATATTATTAATAGAAACGTTATCCCTTCTGAAAAATCAGAAAATACAATTGACAATTTACTTCAAAAAGAAGAAAACAGCCAACCTACTCATAAAAAACTACCCAGACACCAAACAGAACGCTTTAAGGAAACCAACGTCGTCTATGCCTTCACATGCCCACTTGGGGACTGTAAGCCCCAAAGATCTCAGTATATAGGCAAGACAACAACGTCTCTTTCTTGGCGAGTAACAATGCACAAACAACAGGGCTCCATCAAAGAACATATAATCTCTTCCCACAACCAGACCATTACCAGAGAAGTCTTAACAAGCAACACAGAAATCATGGATAGATACAACGATAACAGGAGACTCGGCATCAGCGAGGATCTACACATAAAAAATTCAACACCAGCAATCAACAGACAATTAATGTGTAACTATAATCTATCCACTTCAAGACCCCGAATCAACATAGAAGCAGCAAGAGAAATATGGGCCAATAGGCCTTCTGTAGTTACTTTCATTCTTATTTTTTCATATCCAATTTATACCCATTGATTAATGTTCTGTCACCTCACTCAAAACATTTATGTTATATCACCTCACCCAAAGCGAATATGAGCATTACATATGGAAATCACAATAGCCTGATGCATCAAATGAACAAATCCACAAGGGCCGTGACGAGGCTTCGAACCTACGTTCGAACTGCGGTCCCAGACGCTGCCTTAATTGACTGAGCTACAACATGGTTAAAATAAATTCAACAGGAAAATAATCCTGATTTACCATCGGTTCCTGCAGTCTCTCCGAGACATAGGGTGAATTGCGTAAAACCCTGGTTTGTGTCTCGGAGAGACTGCGGGAACTGTTGGTAAATCAGATGATATCCCGGTTGCAATTCTTTTAACCATGTCGTAGCTCAGTCGATTAAGACAGCGTCTGGGATCCTCTCGGACGTAGGTTCGAACCCTCGTCACGGTCTTTGTGGATTTGAATATGAGCATGTTATAGGATATGTGTAAACCTGTCTTTGAAAACGTAAGAAGCCCTTGAGAAACACTTGTAGGCGTCAGAAAATAGATAAAAATGAGAAAATGATCTTTGGAGAGTTAATATTTCAATTACCCCCCAACAGTGAAGAAAATATGTGACTGAAAACATATTTTCAGTCGCATAAGCACATATGCGACTGAAAACTCGACACCCCGGAAATGACTCGAACCCTGACAGCCAGGATCACTATGCACCATAGCCTACCTGGTTCATTAACCATTAGACCACCGTGTCTGTACAGAAGTCATTTGTAGCCGAGGCTCTATCCCCAACGACCTGACAGCACTTGGTGGTAAGTTTGGGCATAGATATTTCATTGAATCACCTCACTTTGTGGGGCCACGTGAGCCATGCAATTGCGAACAAGCTTGAATGGTCCCCAAGCCAATATGCAACTGAAAACTTCACATAATTTGGAAAGCTATTTGACGACGATTACTGTGAGTGTATTAGTATTGTTACTTGACGGTTATAATTGTGATTGTACTAGTATTGATACTTGACGGAGTTGATTGTGTGTGTACTTGGATTGTTACTTGACGGCGTTTACTGTGAGTGTACTTTGATTGTTACTTGACGGAGATGATTGTGAGAGCACTAGGATTGTTATTTGACGGCGATGACTGTGAGAGCAATTTATGTGTTACTTTAGTACCGGTTGTATACTTTGAATGCTACTTGATGGAGATGACTGTGAGTGTACTACTACAAGAGCAACATACACGGTATTTATTTTGGACCTTCCGATATTTTGGTAGTAAGTTGTAGGGACAAATAATAGACAAATGGTAGAGGAGTCACATTGGAAATCTCGAGGAGACATGAGATGTCCATGACGTGAGGAGGCATGGGATGACCATGACGTGAGGAGACATGAAGTGACCACGACGTGAGGAGACATGAAGTGACCACGACGTGAGGAGACATGAGGTGACCACGACGTGAGGAGACATGAGGTGACCACGACGTGAGGAGACATGAGATGACCATGACGTGAGGAGACATGAGATGACCATGATGTGAGGAGACATGAGGTAACCATGACGTGAGGAGACATGAGGTGACCACGACGTGAAGAGTCACGAGGTGACCACGACGTGAAGAGTCATGAGGTGACCACGACGTGAGCAGAAATGAGGTGACCACGACGCGAGGTGACAGGAGGCCTACGAATGCTTGGCCAGGTTAGATTATGTTTGCATTAACCTAGTTTTTTTTTGCTGGCCATTTGGGCTGATTCAGTGACACAAAACTTGAACTTTTTGTGCTGTCCAACAGTACATATTTTGTACGTTTGTCAAAATATTCATTGTAAGATCTATTGTGTTTGGAGGATTTGCTGCAGTAAGTGAAACCTTTAATACAGTGCATCACAAATATTTAATAATGTTGTACAGTACTACACCAATGTTGAATCACATCGTAACTATGTTGAATAACACTGTTCTCATTTTGTGTAGCACATTAGATGTATTGTACATGTAACTCTATGATCATATTGTATCACAGTAACTATGTTGTAGAACACAGTTCCCAGTTTATATACCACTGTAACCATGTTGTAAAACACAGTAACTATGATGTAGAATACAGAAACTATGTTGTTTAATATTGTAACAATGTTTTTATAGCACCGTACTTATGTTGTATAAGTAAATAAGTTGTATAACACTGAATCGATGTTGTACAGCACTGGAACTAAGTTGTATAACACTGTATCGATGTTGTATAGCACAGTATTTAAGTTGTATAACACTGTTTTGGTGATGTATAAAACAGTAATTAAGTTGTATAACACTGTTTCGATGGTGTATAACACAGTAAATAAGTTGTATAACACTGTTTCGATGGTGTATAACACAGTAACTAAGTTGTATAACACTGCATCGATGTTGTATAGCACAGTAACTAAGTTGTATAACACTGTCATTACGGTGTATGACACAGTACCTAAGTTGTATAACATTGTATCGATGTTGTATAGCACAATAATTAAGTTGTACATCAATGTATCGATGTTGTTTATCATAGTAACTAAATAATAATTTAGTAGCAATGCGGTGACTTGATCCAGCTTTCTGGTGACTCCCAGACACTTTCCTTAACTAACTCAGCTACTATAGGACAATAGCTATTCAGCCTGGAACTTTACTGAAATCACTACGGAATTCACCTGCTCTTTACAAATAACCCGCCTATACTCTGGTATATTGGTAAATGTGTTCAGCGCCTTCGTCCAATTTTCCAAGCACTTGGGTTTGACGGTAGAGCGACAATCTAGCGTCATGCACGTCGGTGTCCAATTCCCGACCGTCCAAGTGGTTGGGCACCATTATTCCCCCCCCTCCCCCAATCCCATCCCAAATCCTTATCCTGACCCCTTCCAAGTACAACATAGTCGTAATGGCTTGGCGCTGGATAATGGTTTGGCCTGATAATTCCCTCCCTCCCTCCTCCTTTCCTCACAAAGTTCACAAAGATCACAAAGTTATCACAATGGCGTAATATATCAATGAAGAATCATTTTATAGCATACGATGTGTTGAACCAGTGTGCTGGGGACTATGTTGCATACCATTGTAATAAGGCTGTATACACTTCAGCCATGTTGCATTATGCATCAGTTATAGTGTAAAGCATTGTAACCATATGGTTTAATACAGCAACTATGCTGTATAACATTCTTATGATGAATAACACTGTGACCATGTTGTTACTACTATAAATATGTAGCACTTTATTTATATTGTGTGACACTGAATCTGTTGCATAACACTGAACCTATGTTTACAGCGCAGTAACTATGTTGTAAAACACTACCTTTGTGGCGAAGCACTGTGTCAGTGTTGAATACAATATGACTTGTGTAACGCTTTAATTATGTTGTACAGCACAATATGTAGTATGAATTGAACTAATGTTGTATAACACTAAAACAAATTAAAATAACATTTTAACCTTGTTGATTAACTCTGTTTTTATGTTTTATAACACGTTGATAATTTGTGTTTAACTGTAACTATGTAGTATTTCACTATAATCCTGTTGGACAACATCTTACTCATGTTGTATTACACGGTAACCATATTGTTATTTTGTACCCGCATTTCAAATCATTGAATATGTATGTACAACACGCAGCATAATACACTATGTAATGCAATACAGAAGCATTGTTGCATAATACTATTGATATGTTATATAACACTGTAATCATGTTGTTGAACGCTGCAACATGTTGTATAACCCTGTACCTACTTTACAAAAGTTGTGGGCTTAAAATATTTTCTTAGTAAGTATTCAGCATTGTGGTATGTGGTATTGTTTGTATCCGGGTAGTTGTTCCAGGTAGATAATCGTGGCAAGTTCTAAGATGGTCTGGGAGAAGCTGTCCTGTCTCACACCGTGACAAGTGTGGTAGTGAAGAGGAAACTGGGGCAGGAGTCCTCAGGGGCAGGATGGATGGAGGGGAAGTAACTCCCCAAATGGGAAAAGTATGACGACATCTTGGTCAACCTAACTATAACCCTAACTCGAGGGACCGTCTAACCACCTTCTGCAGGATTCGAAAAAAAATTACGATAATCTGATAGCTTTTCGGTACCATGATAAAATTGATGCACTTAGCATATCTCTGACAAATTCTTGAGTGTGTGCTGTCATTGTATGTAATTTTCGAAGAAATGCAAATCAAAGCCAAAATGTAAAGAGACGGAAAATACCTGTAGCCAGAGTTGCGAGCCATTAAAGGCAGCAAACGTTTGAAGAGTTGAGGCATCGCGCGCTTGAGTAAACGTTTCGGAAGACGAACATTATAATAACAAACTAATAAACTAAATCATAACGGGAATCGGCAAAGTAGACAAACAAAATCTTTCAAAGTAGGAAAATTATCAGTGAATTTTGCTAAAAATTGGAAATACAAAATCTTTCCTAATAAATGATATGGACTAGAAGATAAAATATTATAGTAACTGTACTGTAGGTTCAAATGCCAATACACTAAGTCAATATATTACCAACAGTAAATAGAAAAAGACGGAGATAAGGATCTTAGCCTTGACATTGTAAAGTTTGTGTGGGATTGTATACTCGGAAACATACACACTCAAAGACTTAGAAACATAGACTCAGCACAAATATTACACACACACGGTAGTAGCCACAAACCTAACGACAAACAGACATATTGACAAACTCTAGTTTTCACCAAACGCAAAATGTATCAGAGTATGGATAGCTTTCAGGAATTTGAAGAACTGAGCCTTATAACTGAGAAGCACCGCTATGCAGTACGCAGCTCAAGCATCGAACCACCGCTCGGAAAATCACGTAACATAATTTCTAAGCACAAAGGATATGAAATATTGATAGTCGTGAGCAACGAGGAAAAATTACTAGAACAAGGCCTCACGACACTGTAGGAAATTAGTGAAATGTGAAGACATACTAGGTACATATAATCATCTATGGGGAATAATTTTCCTTGTAGACAAGAAGAATTGTTCACAATAATAACACCGGAAAGTATATATCATAGTTAGAAAGTTATTTAACAAATATAGTAGCAGTGATACATGAGAGAACTTATTTAGTGTAAAAGATGGAGTATGTATGAAATGGGAAAGGTGAAGTAGTGATTTAAGATAATTCAAATATTCATAAATACAAATACATTATCACCAACATACGAAATGAAACATGCACATGGAGACATGTACACACGAAGAGGGTAAATGGTAAATTATCCGTACTTCCCACCAAATTACATGGGCATCTGTAACCTGCAAAAGTCATCACCTATTGAACAAATATCTACTAAACACCAGCGTAGTTTTGTACTTCAGATGAGAGCAGAGCTGTGACGCTGTT
>WNGS01052149.1:0-11622 GCA_020271785.1 Procambarus virginalis
AAGTACCATACATATGACCTTATATGTACCACACATAGACCTTATAATGTCATACAATTGACCTTCTAAGTACTATACATATGACCTTATAATACCATACATATGACATTATAAGTACCATACATATGCTCTGTAAGTACCATAGATATTCACGTGTAGTAACATACATATCCTTGTGTAGTTCCATGATATTCCCATATAAGTATAATACCTATGCCGTTATAAGTACCAAACATATGTCATTATAAGTACCAACATGTCATTATAAGTACCAACATATGTCATTATGAGAACATACCAATGTCATTATAGTACCAAACATATGCCATTATAATATCCTACATATACCATTAAAAGTAACATATATGTCTTATAAGTACAATACAAATGATCTTATTAGGACCATATATATGACCTTATAAGTGCCATACACATGATCTTATAAGTACCATACACATGCCCATAAAGTACCATACATATGGTCATGTAAGTACCATAGATATTCACGTGTAAGTACATACATATGCTTATGTAAGTTCCATAGATATTCCCATATATGTATCATACCTATGGCGTTATAAGTACCATACATATGCCTTTATAAGCACATACATATGCCTTTATAAGCACCATACCTATGTCATTATAAGTACCAAACATATGCCATTATAAGTACCATACATATGTCATGTAAGTAACATACATATGCCTATAAAAGTCCATACATATGTCATTATAAGTACCAAACATATGCCTTGTAATACTATATATACCATTATAAGTAACATACATATGTTATTATAAGTGCCATACATAGGCCTTATAAGTACAAACATATGCCTTTATAAGTACCATACATATGCCATTATAAGTACCATACACATGCCATTATCAGTACCATACATATGTTATTATAAGTACCATCATATCTTTATAAGTACCATACATATGCCATTTTAAGTACCATACATATGCTATTTTAAGTACCATACATATGACCTGTAAGTACCATACAGATGACCTTATAAGTACCAACGTATGCCATTATAAGTACCATATATATACCCTATAAATAATATTCGAAATAATCTCTAAGTAATAATGATTATAAAATGATTATATTTTAATACCCATTTTTTATTTAGCTCATTATAATTATTATTACTGTCTTTCAACTCATTTTCCTAGTAATATGTTGAGAAAAGACGATGATAAGTTTGATATTTGAGTTGGCTGTATCTCAGTAAATATGGCTGTTAAAGCCTTAATATTGAAAATTAGCAAAGAAAGACTTAACAGAAAAAAATAAATTATTGCGGTAAACACAATGGTACATTTTCAAAACGATTTCTATGGCTGGTTTTGATTTTGAGTTTTGAGAAAAATGAAGATTTCGCCCGGGCTGGGATTCTTCCCCGTCGACTGGCTTGTTTGGCAGAAAATGGAAGCGGCTGGCGAAAGTGACGTACTGTCCCGTTTTTCTGTTTAATGTCCTCTGGTAGGTTAGGAGAGGGCACATTAACGTCACCGTTTTTTTGACGTTGGGAAACGTTAAGAGGTTACCATACATATGACCTTATAGTACCTTACATATGACCCTATAAGTACCATACATATGACCTAATAGTACCATACATATGACCTAATAAGTACCATACATATGACCTTATAATACCTTACAAACGACCTTATATTACCATACATGTCCTTATAATACCATACATATGACCTTATAAGTACCATATATATGTCCTTATAAGTACCACAACATATGACCTTATATGTACCACACATATGACCTTATAAGTGTCAAACAATTGCATTCTAAGTGCTATACATATACCTTATAAGGTCATATGTATGGTACTTATAAGGTCATATGTCGAAGCACTTAGAATGTCAATTGTTTGACACTTATAAGGTCATATGTGTTGTACATATAAGGTCATATGTGTGGTACTTATAAGGACATATATTGTACTTATAAGGTCATATTTATGGTACTTATAAGGACATGTATGGTATATATAAGGTCGTTTGTAAGGTACTTATAAGGTCATATGTATGGTACTTATAGGTCATATGTATGGTACTTATTAGGTCTATTGTATGGTACTTATAGGTTCATATGTAAGGTACATATAAGGTCATATGTATGGTAACCTCTTAACGTTCCCAACGTCAAAAAAACGGTGACGTTAATGTGCCCTCTCCTAACCTACCAGAGGACATTAAACAGAAACGGGACAGTACGTCACTTTCGCCAGCCGCTTCCATTTTCTGCCAAACAGCCCAGTCGACGGGGAAGAATCCCAGCCCGGCGAAATTCTTCATTTTTCTCAAAACTCAAAATCAAAACCAGCCATAGAATCGTTTTGAAAATGTTACCATTGGTTTACCGCAATAATTTATTTTTTTTCTGTTAAGTCTTTCTTTGCTAATTTTCAATATTAAGGCTTTAACAGCCATATTTACTGAGATACAGCCACTCAATATCAAACTTATCATCGTCTTTTCTCAACATATTACTAAGAAATGAGTTGAAAGACTGTATATAATTATAATGAGCTAAATAAAAAATGGGTATTAAAAATAATCATTTTTATAATCATTATTTACTTAGATTATTTCGAATATTATTTATATGGTATATATATGGTACTTATATGGCATACGTATGGTACTTATAAGGTCATCTGTATGGTACTTACAAGGTCATATGTATGGTACTTAAAATAGCATATGTATGGTACTTAAAATGGCATATGTATGGTACTTATAAGATATGATGGTACTTATAATAACATATGTATGGTACTGATAATGGCATGTGTATGGTACTTATAATGGCATATGTATGGTACTTATAAGGCATATGTTTGTACTTATAAATGGCCTATGTATGGCACTTATAATAACATATGTATGTTACTTATAATGGTATATATAGTATTTACAATGGCATATGTTTGGTACTTATAATGACATATGTATGGTACTTTTATAGGCATATGTATGTTACTTACAATGACATATGTATGTTACTATAATGGCATATGTTTGGTACTTATATGACATATGTATGGTGCTTATAAAGGCATATGTATTGTGCTTATAAAGGCATATGTATGGTACTTATAACGCCATAGGTATGATACATATATGGGCATATCTTGGAACTTACATAAGCATATGTATGTTACTTACACGTGAATATCTATGGTACTTACATGACCATATGTATGGTACTTATATGGGCATGTGTATGGTACTTATAAGATCATGTGTATGGCACTTATAAGGTCATATATATGGTCCTAATAAGATCATTTGTATTGTACTTATAATGACATATATGTTACTTATAATGGTATATGTTAGGTACTTTATAATGGCATATGTTTTGGTACTTATAATGACATTTGTATGTTTCTCATAATGACATATGTTTGGTACTATAATGACATGTTTGGTACTTATAATGACATATGTTTGGTACTTATAACGGCATAGGTATTATACTTATATGGGCATATCATGGAACTTACACAAGATATGTATGTTACTTACACGTGAATATCTATGGTACTTACATGACATATGTATGGTACTTATAATGTCATATGTATGGTACTTATAAGGTCATATTTATAGTACTTAGAAGGTCAATTGTATGACACTTATAAGGTCATATGTGTGTACAATAAGGTCATATGTATGGTACTATAAGGACATGTATGGTATATATAAGATCGTTTGTAAGGTACATATAAGGTCATATTATGGTACTTATAAGGTCATATGTATGGTACTTATAAGGTCATATGTAGGTACATATAAGGTCATATGTATGGTAACCTCTTAACGTTTTCCCACGTCAAAAAAACGGTGACGTTAATGTGCCCTCTCCTAACCTACCAGAGGACATTAACCAGAAAACGGGACAGTACGTCACTTTCGCCAGCCGCTTCCATTTTTCTGCCAAACAGCCCAGTCGACGGGGAAGAATCCCAGCCCGGGCGAAATCTTCATTTTTCTCAAAACTCAAAATCAAAACCAGCCATAGAATCGTTTTGAAATGTTCCATTGTGTTTACCGCAATAATTTATTTTCTTTCTGTTAAGTCTTTCTTTGCTAATTTTTCAATATTAAGGCTTTAACAGCCATATTTACTGAGATACAGCCAACTCAAATATCAAACTTATCATCGTCTTTTCTCAACATATTACTAAGGAAAATGAGTTGAAAGACATGTAATAATAATTATAATGAGCTAAATAAAAATGGTATTAAAAATATAATCATTTTAATAATCATTATTTACTTAGAGATTATTTCGAATATTATTTATATGAGTATATATATGGTACTTATAATGGCATACGTATGGTACTTATAAGGTCATCTGTATGGTACTTACAAGGTCATATGTATGGTACTTAAAATAGCATATGTATGGTACTTAAAATGGCATATGTATGGTACTTATAAAGATATGATGGTACTTATAATGACATATGTATGGTACTGATAATGGCATGTGTATGGTACTTATAATGGCATATGTATAGTACTTATAAAGGCATATGTTTGGTACTTATAATGGCCTATGTATGGTACTTATAATGACATATGTATGTTACTTATAATGGCATATATAGTATTTATAATGGCATATGTTTGGTACTTATAATGACATATGTATGGTACTTATATAGGCATATGTATGTTACTTATAATGACATATGTATGTTACTTATAATGGCATATGTTTGGTACTTATAATGACATATGTATGGTGCTTATAAAGGCATATGTATGGTGCTTATAAAGGCATATGTATGGTACTTATAACGCCATAGGTATGATACTTATATGAGCATATCTATGGAACTTACATAAGCATATGTATGTTACTTACACGTGAATATCTATTGTACTTACATGAGCATATGTATGGTACTGATAATGTCATATGTATGGTACTTAAAGGACATTTGTATGAACTTATAAGGTCATATGTATGGTACTTATAAGGTCATATGTATGGTACTTATAAGGTCACATGTATGGTACTTATAAGGTCATATGTATGGTACTTATAAGGTCATATGTATGGTACATATAAGGTCATATGTATGGTACTTATAAGGTCATATGTATGGTACTTATAAGGTCATATGTATAGTACTTATAAGGTCATATGTATGGTACTTATAAGGTCATGTATGGTACATATAAGGACATATGTATGGTACTTATAAGGTCATATGTATTGTACTTATAAGGACATATGTACGGTACTTATAAGGTCATATGTTAGGTACATGTAAGGTCATATGTATGGTAACCTCCTAACGTTTCCCAACGTCAAGAAAACGGTGACGTTAATGTGCCCTCTCCTAACCTACCAGAGGACATTAAACAGAAAACGGGACAGTACGTCACTTTCGCCAGCCGCTTCCATTTTCTGCCAAACAGCCCAGTCGACGGGGAAGAATCCCAGCCCGGGCGAAATCTTCATTTTTCTCAAAACTCAAAATCAAAACCAGCCATAGAATCGTTTTGAAAATGTTACCATTGTGTTTACCGCAATAATTTATATTTCTTTCTGTTAAGTCTTTCTTTGCTAATTTTCAATATTAAGGCTTTAACAGCCATATTTACTGAGATACAGCTAACGTACCTATTTTACTGCTAGGTAGCAGGGGCATAGGGTGAAAGAAACTCTGTCCATTGTTTTTCCGGTGCCCGGGATCGAACCCGGGACCACAGGACCACAAGTCCAGTGTGCTGTCCGCTCGGCTCCCTTATGGTGATCATATCTCCCTAGGGGAGACATGATCAACACATACAAAATTCTCAGGGGAATTGACAGGGTAGATAAAGATAAACTGTTTAGCATTGGTGGGACACAAACAAGAGAACACAGGTGGAAACCTAGTACCCAAATGGGACGGGTACTATATGGGACGGGAGGAAGGAGGGTTAGTGCCTGGTGACAGCTAATAACTAAATAGTGCCTTACGGGCTCACCATAGCCCGTGCTACTTGGAACTTTGTTCCAGGTAGCGAATCTTTAACAACAACATCAACAAGCTAATAACTGTAAATCTACCACAGGGAACTGTGAACATTACCAGCATAGGAACTATGAGCATTACGTGACAGTACAATGGTATACCGAGGACAGGCGTAAGCTTTTAAGGGTTGATAGATGTTAACCTTCTTGTTTGAGGAGCTGTTAACTTGAGACAGTTAAGCAAGTCCCAGCTGTGTCTGGGTACAAGTGACAGGATGAACAACCCAGCGGGTTTTCTTGCTATTGGGGAGTGTTGTACATAGTGCTATGGCGGTGTGTCCACTCACAAGATGAGTGGCGCTGCCCAATAAACTCGCCCCTCGGGGCAAAATTTAAAAAAAAAAAAGGTGCCCAAGGGTAGACACGCACCATTCAAGTTCAAGTTCAAGTATGTTTATTGAGATAAGCAAGAAATACATCTCAAAGGGATAGAGTAGCTTAGGCTATTACTACCCCCCTCTACTTCAAGTCCCTCAAGGGGCGCACAAATTCAGTGAGTCGACACGCACCATGAACTTGTCCAGGACGCGTGTGTAGGGGTGGGGACGGATGGGAGGGAGGTGGCCAGGCCAGCCTCAGTGTTGCTGGGTTGGTGGTGCTGAGAGCCTTCCCTCCTGTCTAACGTCACACGTTTGTATAAACAACTTCATTACTCGCGAGTGTCATGTCATCGGAATTATGCCTAGTGCTTTGTCATTAAATAAAGGAATGGCATTTGAAGTCGTTAAGTTATATTACTTAATTAAAATGGATTTACAAGAACAAGCTCTGGAGTCATTCTATTCCCGTCATAGTTAATATTCCCTTGATATCGTAGCTATTGTGCATTTACAATTATTAAGTGACTAAGATGGAGTCTGTGGCTCTCTTGGTACACCTCGCCCGCTAAAAACAGAGATGATATAATGGTGATTAGTGATAAAGAGGGTAGACGAGGGGACACCGGCAGTGTATGGCAACCCTCCTGGCAGCGTCGTCTGGTAAGTTGCTATTAGTTATTTTTGTTTAATTAATTAAACGGTTTGTGATATTTTACTTATGGGGGTTAAACTCTGGCTCTTTGGTCCCGCCTCTCAACATGCCAATCAACTGGTGTACAGGTTCCTGAGCCTACTGGGCTCTTATCATATCTACATTTGAAACTGTGTATGGAATCTGCAGCCTCCACCACATCACTGCCTAATGCATTCCATCTGTTAACTACTCTGTTGGGCGACAGCAGTTATTTATACACTCAAGTCTCCCAACATATGTGTGTACGCCCCAAACAACCACAATTATGATTAATTAAAACTTCCTGCAGAAAACGTTTCAGATAAATATCCCTCGGAGAGCAGGAGATGCGCCCGTAACGTTGAGTAAACGTTTTCAACGTTGAGTCAATACTGGAACCCCACCAGCCTTGGGACAGGGGAGGGGGGGGCGAGGCTATTTTAATGGATAACTATTTTAAATTACATAATTAAAATGAATTATACAATTATTGATTTATCCACAAAGATAAACTACACAAAATCCCCTTATACTTTTTGTAATATTGATAAGTTATTGATTGATGAAATATTATTTGCAATATTACTGATTTTTATTTTTGATAAGCTAATTATGGAAGACCTTTTGAAAAGCCAGCGGCTTGCTGTCCCCATCAAGGTCGTTAAATATATAGCGGCCCTCAGGTAAATTCAGGAAGACAGTAGTGTATCTTATGCCAGGTGAATTTGCATAGAGCAGTGCTAGCAATAGCTATAACATAATTAAGGATATGCAAGTGCACCTCCATAATTCAGATTGGTGAACATAGTTTCAGACCTAATTTGGATTTGCATGAAATCCAAATGTTTTCAAATTTCTTCTTTTTGGACATTAATACTATACAGTACAATAAATACACACACACAGTATATAGGTACATTTTTTAATGTATATATGTATATAAAATATAATTGCATTATTTTGAAAATTTATAAATAAAAAAGTAGTGATTATCAAAAGGCAGCAGCAAACCAGGGGACTATGTAGCACCATATATATAATAATAATAATAATAAAAAATTACAGTACCTCTTATCTAATCAGTGGTGCCTCTGTGAGGGCAGAGCCAGATGGTCCTCGGTAGGTCAAACAGAACGCTGCAGCTGATGTACCTTATACAGTAGTTGTATGTCTCCATGGTGTAGTGGTAAGACAATTGCCTGGCGTTTCGCCAGCGCTTTGTCCTGGGTTCGTATCCTGACCGGGGAGGATTTACTGGGCGTCAATCCTTAACTGTAGCCTCTGTTTAACCCAACAGTATAATGGGTACCTGGTTGTTAAACGATTTGGCGGGTCGTATTCCGGGGAACATAGGATTAAGGACTTGTCCGAAACGCCATGCGTGTTAGTGGCTGTATAAGAGAATGTAACAATTCTTGTATATATAAATAAAAATAAAAATAGTTGGAAGCCATCTCCAGGCGAAATAGCTTCAGGGAGCCACAAGAGACACCCTCATTCCCCAGAAAAGCAAGCTTATACAGAAAAAAAAAAATGAGATTTGATGGAAATTACTTTGTGTGATAAACTGGATTTCATTGCATACTCCTCCAAAATATGAATTTGTTAGACATCTGAATTTTAGAAGAGAAATCCAATGGAGAAATTTAGTCTATTGCTTACTGGAATCCATTATAGAGGTCCAAAAAACTGCTGTTTCCCATCTTTCACAAGCATTGTGGTTACCTCTGACAAGCTGCCGACTTTCTCCCCCTGTCAAGGCCACTAGAGATGGTGTGACCTTGAGGTAAAGTCAGGTAAATTCTCAATAAAACACCAATCTGAATATATTATTAAATACTCGTCACTTTCCGGCCACAAATACAGAACATAATGCTATGCATGTAACGTGACAGATGTCATGATACAAGAACTTACATGTAAGATGTGACAAACTAAAATACTGTCAGATACAAGACAACAAAGACTTCTGAAGAGTGGCAGTGTTAAAAACTCTGATATTTAGGTGTTGCTGACCAAACTTTTGTTGCAGGAACCTCATACAGAGGTGATCTCACCCACAAATACACGTGTGTGAAAAAGTGCGCAGGGTGAGGACCAACTGAACAGAAAATCAAATATGCAAGAAGACATTATATACATGCTAGGATTATAACACCAACTACAGCATCTACATACCATATGCAGTCCAAAATTCAAATTGAAGAAATCATGACTTTATTAAAAGAAAATGCTGTGCCTAATAAACATATCAATCCTCCGACATCTAGGAAAATAATTAATATTTACAACTTTTTTTTTTAGAACATTTTTGACTCTGTATTGCGCCAGTATTGCACAACAATAATTTACAGTATGTTAAAAACAGATTTCAGCTTGGCCATTAAAATATTCACACAGGCTGCTATGTGGCACATTGTATATATGATGATGTAATATGATGAAATACAGTGGTGTGATGAAATTTGTGTTTATCCGATTAATACAAAAACGTTTTGGTTAATACAGCGCATGCATGTGTGTGTGTGTATTTATTCATTTAGTTGTGTATGCCAAGAGCAAGCCAAAACTCCTTGCTTCCCTTTCTATTAACTGGTGTGATGAATCTAATGATTGTGTTTATGGCGATGTGTGTGTGTACAGGAGGAGAGCTACGCTCGTGGTGTCCCATCCTCCCAGCACTGTCATATAATGCTTTGAAATTACTGACGGTCTTGGCTTCCACCACCTTCTCACCTAACTTGTTCCAACCATCTGCCACTCTGTTTGCGAAAGTGAATTTTCTTATATTCCTTCGGCAGCTTTGTTTACTTAGTTTAAATCTATGACCTCTTGTTATTGAAGTTCCAGGCCTCAGGAACTCTTCCCTGTTAATTTTTTTTTGTGTGAGAGATATGTATATACTGTATATACGTACTGTGATATATATATATTAATAATCCTGAGAACTCCTCTTAGAGGATGATAAACAGAATCTTGCCCAGGTATATGTGGCAACATTTTTAAACATCTGGTAAATAACTTGAGCAGTTGCCATTTGAGGAACAATGTTGAGTAACTCCTTTAAAAAGCCCACAATAACGTGAAAGAAGGAATAAAATGAAAAAAATGAAGGACCCAGTAAGGGAAATGTATAAAATAAGAAAACAGATCAAATACATTTGCTAACAAGGCAATGTCGAGATTGAGAAAATGTGTCGGAGCAACACATGGGGTGCAGGAGTGTGAACAGGCCAAAAACACAAGAACCATGGAGGAAGTGTAGCACAGGACACTTCAATTACTCATTTACGTCTCCCATATTTGGGAACCATGAGCATCCTGTGAACGTCCCCCATATTAGAGAAACAAGGGGGAAGTGTCACAGGAAACACATACACACACACACTACTCCCCCCAAGTTAAAGATTAATGGATACAAAAATAAAGAAACTCAAAATCTGTAATGAAGGAGATACCCTGTAAGAGAAACAAATTTGTATGTTCACTCCAAATAAAGTGAGGAAGAATCTGGTAGCAATTATGTAATAGACTAGGCCTATTGAATAATCACAGATCGTGATATTGAGCAAAATGAATGCTACAATTTTGTATGAGTGTTTAGATGCTTATAAACTTACACTAATGACTACAATTATATACAGCATTTTTAATAATATACCAAACTCTTAGTTAAAAAGTCAAGCTGCAATCCTTCAAAAATAATTTATAATACAAGACTACTAAATTAAGACTTGAATACACAGTAATTGCAACCGTTTTATCCTTTAAAGTGTTTACAATACTTAATTAGTATCCATACAAAATTTGATCAACCAGTAAATTGTATTAAGCAGCTGACACCAGCATGGACAAACTGGTACAGTATTTCAACCTGAGGTATGAACACAGTAAATACAAATATAATCTAATAGAAAATACAATTTTTCTTTAAATTTTAAACAATTACTTAATTTACAGAAATTAACAATATTGTTGCATATTAAACATTTTAAAATACAAAATAAATTGTACTTTACAAACTATGTATGGGCTAAAAGTTCTTAAAAAAAAAAGTCATAGCTAAAAGTTAAAATACGAGGCCATCCGCAATGTTTGACTCCATGAGTTCAGAGAGTAATCCACATGAGAGAATAGACCATCATTAGAGCATGACACAGCCATGAAACGCACGTGGCTTGCGCCTCTTCCCAGCGTTGTATTCGCAGGTCGGCCAACTTCCGAGAGTAACTGTATTCCTTTCCCCCAGTCCTAGTCATAGGGAAAACAAAAAAAAACATCTGTAGTGTATTGAGTAGATATTTAATTCATTGGTATTATTTGATTTATTTAAATGAAGTTCACAATTTATTTATGTATTGTTTACTAAGAAGAGCATACAATACTGATTCTCATCCCATCTGAACACATGCAAAATACTTTAAGTACTGCACTGTATTTACATACATCACCAATTATATTTTATTTTTTTTAATGTGCCTTTATTCCTTGAGAAGGCTTCTTCTCTTGTTCTATTGCATACTTTTTTATTCATTTGATCTATCACC
>WNGS01052174.1:0-10477 GCA_020271785.1 Procambarus virginalis
TCTGCCAGTGGGCTCCCTTCCTTGTGGTTTTTCACGGCTGCCCCGGTTTTCTGGTACGGCCGGGGCTTTGGGGGACGGCTCGGCCCCGGGCCTGTCGTGTGGTTTCCCGGGCTGGGGAGGGGCTGACTTGGGAGGCCTTAATGGCCCCGTTGGACCCCGTGGGGGTTTTTTCTCCCCCTCTAGGCGGGGCTTGTGGTTACGCGGAGTAGGGTTTCCTCCCCACTCGCCGTACGTGCTGTTGGGTGTCAGCCCCTCCCCGGGCTCGGTTCCTTGGCCTTTGAGTCGTTGGTTCCGTCCTGTGGGTGGATGTTTCCCCCACCCCCTTTTGGGACGGTGTTTTCGTCATGTTTCCCCTTTTTGGGGTTCTACTGTCCTGGTCTCAGGTCACCTGCGCCTTGTGTGCCTTCGGGACTGTGTGCCTTGGTTGGTGGTTTTGGCTTCCGTGTTCTCGAGGGTTCGGGAAGGTGTTTCGCTACTTCCCGCGTTATTGGAACGTCTGTCGGCTCCTCGTCCTTGTCGCCGAGTTGGGCTACTTGTAGCCCTGTTGGGCTACTTGTAGCCTTGTTGGGCTGCTTGTGGCCCGGCTGCGTGCTTTATTTTGGGCTCTGTCTTCGCTTCTTTGGCCGGTTTTATTGTTCCTGCTCACTCTTTTGGCTTCTTTTTAGTGCAGTAGTCCTGGTTGCCGCCTTCCCGCAGAGACTGTTGCGCGTTTTCGGCCAGCGTGTCATGCGCGTGCGCCGCGGAGTTTGTTTTGGTTTGGGCGGTGTGTAGTGCTGGTGTTAGACGCCTTCTTGCTCCAGTGCTTCGCCTCTCGCTCTTCTCCCTTGGCGCGGTGTGTGCCCCTTCGCTCCGGGGGTGTCCTGGGTTCCAGTTGTGGGGAGGCCGCAGAGGTTTTCTCTGTCATGGTGTGGGCCGCCTTCTTCGCCTCTCCCCTGCTCTCCTGCAGGTCCGGCTCTGGCGTCTTCACCTGTCAGTGCTCCCAGGTTCTTCTGGGCTCGGTTGAGTCGTGTCACTTCGTGCTACCGTTAGCCAGGTGAGTTTCTGCGGTCTGGCGTCTTTTGGCAGGGTGCTGGATGCGGTGTTATATACCTGTCTTTATTTGGGTATCTTTTTGTACGACTGAGACCGTTCGCACACCAGTGTCTGTCCCCCTTTTCACCCCTTCCTGTCCCACTCTTGTGCATGTCCAACCCATGCTAGGGTCATTCAGGGGTTCCACCTTTGTTAGTGTTATGAGGTGTGGGGGTTGTGGTGTTGGTTTCTGTACTCGCCTGGTAGGGCTCCTGGCTGTGCTTGCAAGGTTTTTGCACTCTGGTTTTTGGGTCCCGCTTATCTGGTAGAACTTGCGGGATAGTACCAGTGGAGTGCAGTGGTGCTATAGGCACCATCGGGGAACACTGTATATCCTTCAGAGGTCTGCAGTTGTTAAAAGACCTACGTGCGAGCATACGCCTTCTTGCTGGAAAATTACCTTGGGGTTTTCCTTGAGGTGCTTCCGGGGCTTAGCGTCCCTGCGGCCCGGTCGTCGACCAGGCCTCCTGGACTGCTCATCCTGGCTGTTGGACGTGGCTGCTCGCTGCCTAACGTATGAGTCACAGCCTGGTTGATCGGGTATCCTTTGGAGGTGCTTCTCCAGTTCTCTCTTGAACCACCCCGTCCTCGCAAATTTAATAAGTCGTTCTTGCCTTATTAGTTACGTGCATGGGTGACATGCTAAACATCATCGTTTTCCTTTTCGGAACTTCATGGAAAACACCGACCTTCCTTACCCTACTTAGTATGTTGAAATGAGCGTCTTATGGTTTCGTAATTACAATTGTTACTTACCCTATTATAGGTGTAACAACGCTGAACACTGTGGGGGATTGCCAGTTATGCCCCTTATGGTCCATCCGTGGACTTCCGGGGCACGCTAGCTTGCTTTCGAATTAGTTATGGCCATCCTGGTTGTGGGGAGTCTGTGGGCCTGCAGGCCGCTCCATGTGGCTGCCTGGTGGGCCTCCCTCTGGCCGGTCTAGCCTGGCCTCGGGCCAGGCTTGGGGTGTACGTGAGCTCCCAGTTCCCCATCCTGCCGATTTTGAGCGGGGTTTCTCCGCCGTCGGTCGCCTGGTATGCGGGTTCCTGGGCCTGCTGGGTTCTGTCGTGTCTCCGTGGGCCCTGTCTGGGGTCTGTCTGCTCCATTCTCTGCCTTTGCAGAAGCGAGTTGCTCTTTACCTGTGGCATGTTGCGGTGGTGCCTGTTGCTACTACTGCGCGTGTGCTTTAGTACCGTGTTTTGCGGTGGCGTGTCCTTATTCCTGGGGTTTTTATGCTTCTGCTCTTTCGTACTGTCTCACCCCTGTCGTTTTTCCTGGCATCTCCTTTTGTCTGTTTTGCCTGCACTTGCTGCTATGTTGGGGGGCGTGGTCGGTTTCCACCACTTCCTTGCTTGTGCGTTCCCTTGTTTTCCTCCTCTGCCGCAGGGGTGTTCTACGTGTGTTCCTTGGCTTCTTGGGCTTTTTTCGGCCTGGGTCCTGTGGTGTGCTTCTTTGTCTCGGTCTGTTGCAGTTGCTCGTACCTCTTGGTTCGGGTACGGTTCTGGCGGCAACCCGTCCGCCTTCTTTGGTTTCCTTGCTTGCCCTGCCAATTGGGTTTTTCGGGGTCTGGCGATGTCCCGCGTCGGACCCGTCATTTCTGAACTCCTGGCAGGTTTGCTTGCTTGGAGTTCTTCTGTTCGGCAGTTAGTTTCGTTCATTTATTATGCACCCCATACCCATCTTGTGGGCGGTAGTGGAAAGGGTTAGAGGCACATAATGGGCTCAGGGACTGAACCCCACAATTCATTTAGCTCAGCAAGTTACAATCTTGATGAGCTAGTTACAAATTCAATATCAGTCGTCACATCAACAATGGGTTCGAGATCGACCTCAAGTACAGGTTCTAAATTAAGCAACTGACATGTGAAGTGCTAGTGTCAAATTTATGTTTGTCCTGCACACCGCCCCCCATCCAGTGGGCAGCGGTGGATAGGTTACAATCACTCAGTTGCTACCTACTGTTAGCAAACTGGGGATATTTGGCTACAATTTCTGGTGGCAGATCCTTTTGAATGAAATATTTGCACATCGCTGGAACATTGGTTATAGAATTGTCTCTAACTTCACGTATCTTTTCGCACTCCATCACATAGTGACGGAGGGTGTGCGAATAATTTTGTTGACCCAGTTTACATTTGGTCAGGTCTCCATCGACAGATGATGAGAATTCCCGGAGATACTTTGGGATGCTGGTCGGCAGACGTTCCATCTTCTTGTGCCACCTGAGTTCGGTGGTCGCGCCCGAGATCTTCTTGCGGCTCCGCCTTTTCCTGGGCTTGGAGGGGCCTTGTCGGGGCTGCTTCCGTCTGCCTCGTGGTCTCGCCTCCAGCTGGTGGTCGGTGTCCCACCTGCGTGTTTCTCTTGGCGGCAGTATGGGGTGTTTTGGCGGTCCTTCCTTTTCCTGTCCCTTCTTAGGTGGTTCCTCTTGTTAGCGTCGGCTTGGTTTTTGGTGGGGTTGGGGGCCGTCGTCGTGCCACATACTGTCGCCTCTCTTTTGTGCGGCGCTGGCGGGGCCGCTTTGGCTTGCTTTCGGTCTTGGTGTTGCTTCTACACCGTTAGTACGCTGTCTTGTGCGTCGTTTCCCCTCCGGCCTGTTCGTGCGCCGCTTGCACCATCCTGGTCTCCGCTGTTGTGTGCCATGGCGTCTGTGTCCGGAGCGCGTTTTGCGTTGATCCGGTTCTGTTCTTCCCGGTTCGCCTGTGATGGTGTCCGGGTTGTCAGCCGTGTTCTTGCGGCTCGGCTGCCTGTGTTCTTCACTCCTGCCCGTGATGTTCGTGGCTTTGCTGCTCTCGCTGCCGTCTGGATGACGTGTTCGAGCAGTCTTTCGGGCATGGATCTTTGGTGTTCGTTCGGGGGCCTTGCTGCTCGTTGTTCTTGTGTTGTTCCCAGGACTTTCCGGGGCTGTGGCGCCTTGGGTTGGCGTTGCTGCCGGTTGTCTCGCTTCCAGGGGGAGGGGTGCGTGGTGTCCGCCTCCCGGTTCCGTCCCTTTTGATCTTCCTCTGTGGGTAGTTAGCTCCGGGGAGCCGACGGGGCTCCCCCCAGAAAACCAGCGTTGAATGTAATGAAACGCCATTTTCTGGGTGAGTCCCGGAGGCTCCCCGGCAACCCTCCCTCCCTCCGGTCGGCGTTTTTTTTTTTTTCGCGTGTCTTGACATCCAGCCTCAGAACTGATGGGTGGATAGCCGGCGTGGGAGGTCTGGGGCTCCCCCTTCCCCCTCCCGGGGAGGGGGGAGCTGCGCAGACAGCGGCGCGGTGACGTGTGACGTCATACTAGTTTGCTTGTTTTTCTGTTGGGGAGTTCTATCCACTAGTTTGGCTTTTGGTAGCAATTTTAACCAGAATAGGGGTTTGTTTTGGGGCGCTTACCTTTCTGGGTGCCTGTCCCGGTCGATGGCAGACATAGAATGCTTCCAATCACACGGGGGCTTCTATAGGCCATTGCTCCCCTTGCCTCTCTGAGGGGGCCCGGTTCTGGCCGTGGTCCCCGGTAGGCCTAAGAACTCCATACACATGACTGATGCCAAAGTCTGACATTAGCATATCAGCCTGGGATAGCTCCGGGGAGCCTCCGGGACTCACCCAGAAAATGGCGTTTCATTACATTCAACGCTGGTTTTTTTATATATTTAGAATGTGTCCCTGTAAATTCAGCTTTTGGTCAATGAGAATGCCAAGGAACTTACCATCTAAATTGTTACAAATTTGGGTATTGTTTATTTTGAGATTTATTTGATTAGAGGATTTATTGCCAAACAGAATATAGAAAGTTTTGTCAATGTTAAGGGTGAGTTTGTTGGCAGTTAGCCAAAGATGGACTTTATTTAGCTCAGTATTTACTGTGGCATTTAGAGCAAGGGGGTCAGGACTGGAGTAAATGAAGGTTGTGTCGTCAGCAAATAGAATTGGTTTGAGGTGTTGGGAGGCATTTGGAAGGTCATTAATGTAGATGAGAAAGAGGAGAGGGCCAAGTATGCTGCCCTGAGGAACACCAATGTTGATGGGTAGGGTGGGAGAAATTGAATTATTCACAGAAACATACTGGAGCCTGTCAGTAAGGTAAGATTTGAGGTATTGCAGTGAGAGTCCTCTGACTCCATAATGATGTAATTTAAGAAGAAAGTTTTGGTGGTTGACAGTGTCAAAAGCCTTACGCAGGTCCACAAATAACCCAACAGGGAACTCATTTTTATCAAGAGCTGCATGAATCAAGTTAATCATACTAATAAGTGCATCGTTAGTGCTTTTTTTGGGTCTGAAGCCATATTGACAAGAGCTAAGTATATTGTGTTTGGCTAGATAAGAGTAAAGCTGCTTGTAGATTAGTTTTTCAAATATTTTTGACAAGTTAGGCAGGATTGATATAGGTCTGTAGTTGTTAACATCTGTGAGATCACCACATTTGTGGACAGGGGTTACTCTCGCTTTCTTTAGAATATCTGGAAAGGTTTGGAGTTCAAGTGACTTGTTGAAGAGCAATGCAATAGCAGGGGCTAAAGATCTGGAGGCTTTTTTGTAAATTAAAGTTGGTATCTCATCAAGGGCACTAGACTTGGTTTTAAGGGAAAGGATTATCTCATTGACGTCAGTGGAATTAGTAGGCTTTAGGTACAGAGACTGTGGATAGTTACCTGTAAGATAGTCCTTAACATCAGTACTGGAAGATGGAATATCATTTGCAAGGGATGACCCAATGGAAGAGAAGAACCTATTGAACTCAATAGCAGAATCAGAGGCTGAAAGCTGACCATCGTTATTGGACAGGAGTGTTGGTTTGTTATTTAAAATCTTCTTTGATCCCAATATTTGTGAGATTGTGCTCCAAGTTTTTTTAATGTTGCTCTTTATTGGGTAAATTTATCTTCGTAGTATTTAGTTTTGGCTCGTCTAATTATTTTAGATAGCAATAACGAGTAATTCTTTGAAAATTCTTTGGAGACGGTTCCTAACCTATACTTCTTCTCAAGGTCATGTTTTTTATTAATGGATTTAAGTATTCCCTTTGTAAGCCAAGGATTGTTAAGCCTTTTGGTTGTGACTTGTTTTGTAAGCCTAGGACAGTGGGTGTTATAAAGGTTAAGAGTTTTTTGAAGAAAAGATTGCACTGCTAGGTTGATGTCCCCTATGTTACCTAACTCGGATTCCCAGTTGACATTATCAGCAGCAGTTATAAAATTGTCTATAGCAGTTTCATTGTGCAGCCTAAAGCTTAACTCCCTTGACTCAAGAGGTGGTTTGATAATGTTAGTTAAGAGAAATGTGGGGTAATGGTCTGTAGTGCTATCGGTGATTATACCTGAAGTAAGCGGAGAGGTTATGTTGGTCCAAATGTGATCAAGAGTCGTGGCAGTACTATCAGTGATTCTAGTAGGTCTAGTGATTAAGGGTATGAGGAAGCAGGAATTCATACAGTTGAGGAAGCTAACAGCAGTAGGGTGTTCAGGCTCGCAGAGGTCAATATTAAAGTCCCCTGCGATAATTAGATGGTTTTTGTTCAGTCTGTTATCGAGTATTAGATTTCTAAGGTTTGAATTGAATTCGGACACATCAGTGTTAGGAATTCTATAGACTGCACCCACAGACAGGACAGACTCGGCACCCTTGACTCTGAAACTGGCGAAGATATACTCCCCACAGCAGTCTCTAGTTCTAATTATTTTTAAGCATGTTAGTTCTTGGTGGTAGTAAAGAGCAGTACCACCACCTCTCTGAATTTGACGACAGTTGTGAATTGCATAGTAGTTAGGCATGTTAAAAAGTTGAGTAGTATCCTCTTTCAACCACGTTTCAGTAAGTATAATAAAAGAGAATTTGTTGTCAATAGTTTCAATCAGGGCACTAACATCATCGAAGTGTTTACCTAGGGATCTAACATTCAAGTTGATTACAGAGATATTGTGATTGTGTTAATACACTGTTTACATCATGTGCTGTAAAATATCTGCAATTTTGATCATTAAAGTGATGATTGTCATAGATAGTGGATAAGAGGTTTAGTTCTGGGTCTATGCTTGTCTGCATAAAAAGGCTGGTTGCAGGAAAACAAGGCAAGAGTGGCAAAATAGAAAATAGAAAATAAAGAAAAGTAGAATAAAAATTCTAAAGTAATATAAACTTTAAGTAAACTTAATATAAACTTATAAACTTAATATAAACTTAATGGGAACTAGGAATGTAAAAAATGAACTAGAATAATTAATAACAATAGATGACCAAAAAAGTCAAAAAGCAATTATGAAATCTATAAAATGAAAAGCTTGCTTACTACAGTATACTATTATAAGTACACTATAGTTTAATACTAAAGTTACACTAAGACAAAATGAGGTAGTTTAAATAGAGATACACTCAGGTCACTAGATAGCCTTGGAGGATACACAAGTTTGGTGGAGAGAACAAAAAATCAGTAGAGACTGACAAGATGAATATATAAAAAATTTGACAAATTAAGTACAGTAAAATAATCTTAAAGATAATAAATTTTATTTAGCTTAGTTTTTAACCTATAATTATTCTGAACTTAATTAAGAGAACAAAATGAGATCAATAATTAATTTCAATAAATGACATAAATCAATACAATTAAATTTAAAATTTAAAAAGAATAGGGTAAGATTAGATTTAAGAGTAAAATTTTACAATGATACTGAGGTACAGTGGTACCTCGGAATACGAGTGTCCCTGTATATGAGTTTTTCGGAATACGAGCAGCATTTTCCTCGGAAAATGTGTCTCGGAAGGCGAGGGTTACCTCGGGACACGAGTTTGTTGATACGCGTCCAGGCTGACCTAGCGCGTGGTGGCCGCGTGGTGGCTGGGCGATCGTCGCCCCTCCGCCCGTCCGCCCCTCAGTTTACCATTGTCTCGCGCTCAGTGACTACCTCTCATCAATTCTTCGCGTGGATTTTCAGTGTATTGTTGGATTTTTGGTGATTTGACTATACAATTTGTTATTATATATCTCACCATGAGTCCCAAGAAAGCCAGTGGTAAGGATAAAGGCCAGAAAGCCCATGTGAGGATGACAATAGAGGAGAAACAAGAGATAATTCGGAAGCATGAGAACGGTACACGTGTTATTGAACTTTGTAGGCAGTACAACAAAGCCACATCAACAATATGCACTATACTTAAGAAGAAAAATGAGATTATGAGTGCTAAAGTGGCAAAAGGAGTAAGAACAATAACGAAACAAAGACCACAAATACTTGAAGAAGTGGAAAAGTTGTCATTAATTTGGATACACGACAAGGAGTTAAGGGGAGATAGTGTTTCGGAGGCCATTATTTGTGAGAAAGCCAGGGTATTGCACGAAGACCTTCTAAAGAAAACCCCTGGAACGAGTGATGCAGAGACGAAAGAGTTTAAGGCAAGCAGGGGCTGGTTTGAAAAATTTAGGAGGAGTGGTATCCATAGTGTTACAAGGCATGGGGAGGCAGCCAGCGCAGACAAACCAGCCGCTGGACGATTTATTGAGGAATTTAAAGAGTTTGCAGAGGCTGAGGGATACCTACCGCAACAAGTGTTTAATTGTGACGAAACAGGACTGTTTTGGAAAAGAATGCCTAAGAGGACATACATTACCAAGGAGGAAAAATCCTTGCCCGGACACAAGCCTATGAAAGATAGGTTTACGCTTATGTTGTGTTCAAATGCGAGTGGCGATTTGAAAATTAAACCCTTACTAGTGTATCATTCTGAAAATCCAAGGGTTTTCAAACAGTATAAAGTGCAGAAAACCCATTTGTGTGTGATGTGGAGGTCTAATAAAAAAGCATGGGTGACTAGGCTTATTTTTTCGGAGTGGGTGAATGAAGTGCTGTGCCCTACCATAGAAAAATATCTGCAGGAGAAACATTTGCCACTCAAAGCCGTGCTTCTCCTCGACAATGCTCCTGCTCATCCTCGAGGCTTGCAAGATGATGTGTTGCCCCGATACAATAAATTCCTCACAGTTAAATTCCTTCCTCCTAACACCACTTCTTTAATTCAGCCTATGGACCAGAAAATCATAGCGAATTTTAAGAAACTTTATGAAAGGGCACTTTTCCGAAAATGTTTTGAAGTGACTGAAGCCACAAACCTCACCCTCAAAGAGTTCTGGAAAGACCATTTTAACATTTGTAGTGCTTTAAAACTCGTTGACAAAGCCTGGCAAGAACTGACTCAAAGAACCCTGATCTCTGGCTGGAGAAAATTGTGGCCTGAATGTGTGAGAGAATTAGACTTTGAGGGGTTTGAGCCTATAAATGATGCGCCTATTGTTGAGGAAATTGTTACTCTAGGCCAGCAAATGGGCTTGGAATTGGATAGTGATGATGTGGAGGAGTTGGTGGAAGAACACAACGAAGAACTGACCACCGAAGAACTCCAAGCCCTTCAACAGGAACAGCAAGACAACGCAGATGAAGATTCTTCAGTGGAGGAGGAGGAGGCAGCAGCGGATGTCCCTTCTGCAGTATTGAAGAAGGTGTGTCAGATGTGGGAAGAGATTCAAACAATTGTTGAAAAGACTCACCCAGAGAAAGCTGTAGTAGGCCGTTGCCTTAATCTTTTCAATGACAATGTGTTGCCTTACTACAGAGAGAGCTTGCGAAGAAGGGAAAAGCAAGCTTCCATGGACAGATATCTGGTGAGAAAATCGAGCAGTGAGCCTCAGCCAGGACCTAGTGGCACTCAGATAAAACGTCCCAGGGAGTGCACACCTGAAAGGTCCTCATTGCCTGATGTGATAATGGAAGGGGACTCCCCTTCCAAACAGTAACTCCTCTCCTCCTCCCCTCTCCTCACCATCTTCCATACGCCTACAGCATTCATCAGCAAGGTAAGTAATAACTTGAACATAGTTTTGTAGGTTTATTTAGATGAATTAGGTATAAAAATTTAGTTTGATATGGGGTTTCTGGGGTAGTCAGGAACGGATTAATTCATTTCCCATTATTTCTTATGGGGAAATTCGCTTCAGAATACGAGTTTTCGGAATACGAGGCGTCTCCAGGAACCAATTAAACTCTTAAACCGAGGTACCACTGATGCTTGCATAAGTGCATGGAGACTTGATGGATTATAGGAAATTATATGAATGAGAGAACATTAGGTAAATGGTAAGGCAGAGTCAGCACCTTGGACAAAGTTAGATTAAGTTAGGTTAGGCTCAGGCACTGAAAGAGTTATTTTAAGTACTGGCATTGGTCGGGTTCAGGTTTTCACATATACGACAATCACTAAAGAAGGCCAGTAGTTGTTGGTCACACTTTATTTCATATCTTTTTCCTGCACTTTCCTTCTTTGCAATGATCGTTCCATTCTTAGTGTAACACTGCTTGATAAGACAGGGTTTGTTTGCGAATTTGACGCAACCTGAAGAGGAGGGATCCACGTGCTTTGTAAGACACTCATTTATAT
>WNGS01052192.1:0-12007 GCA_020271785.1 Procambarus virginalis
GCGTCACCTGCTGTTGGATCTCCGCAGTGTGGGGTTGTCCCTGATGATCGGGAACTTGTCGTGATGTTGAGGAAAGATGTGCGGCGGGGGGTCTCGGCACCTGTGCCCTGTGGTGGGGTCGATGCAGTGCCTGCATCCCTTGTGGTTCCCCCTCCTTCATTGCCCCGATCTGGGGTTCGCCTAGTCCCAGCAGCTGTGGTCGTGCCCTGTGGGGTTCCTTGTTGGGCCCTTATCGGGATGCCGGGTTCGTCCGGTCCCGTGGTGTTCGTCCACTGTCTGGGTGTCGCGGGTGAAGGAGTTTGTGTATAGGGTGCCGAATGAGATGTCTCAGCCGATGCCTCCGCCTGGTGGCCAGGTGCCCGATGACACGTGGGTGGTTTGGGAGGCGTACTGCTTGCGCTTTCCGATATACAAGTTCCCGGAGAAGTATTAGTTCACGTCTGATCAGCTGCCCCCGTGACCTCATCACTCCGCCCTCCGGTGCGGGGAGTCTCCCTCATGCAAACCGCACATATTCTCGAGAAGAAGAAGAAGTTGGTTTCCATTCTTAGATTCTCTCGACGCGTCCATATAGGTGCTCCCAGCATTATTCTGAGAGCATCATTTTGAGACACTTCCAGTTTCTCCCATTGGTTATCACTGAGGGATGTAAGAGCAGGGGCAGCAAAGTCAATGAGTGACTTAACTGCTTTAACGTAGTACATTATGAGTACTGGTAGAGATGCACCATCTCTAAGACTTGTCAGGGAGTGTAAAGCTGTGTTTCTGGCTTTACAACGTTGGCAAAGATATTAAATTTCTTGAGTGAATTTCAACTGTCTGTCTATTATGACTCCTAGGTATTCAAAAGAGGTAACTCATTCAATTTCATGTCCTTGTATTGCGAGTCTGATATCTGTTCGGTTTGTTGTTCTTTAAGATTCGCCACTTGGAACCAAAAGTTGCAAGTAGCAAGGGCTATTGTGAGCCCGTAGTGGACTTACCTGGCACAGGAGCGGGGCTGTAACTGTGAACTGGACTGTTCGGTTGGCGTATTGGATTTATACCCTTGTGAGGTTAGGAACATACATATTGGTGAGGTGTATAAGGTAAGAAGCATAGGTCAATAACGAATACATACAATTAGGAGAGGAGTAAGAAGTAAAGGTTAGAAGCACAAACAAAGATTAGTTAGGTGTAGTGGGAGAAACCTTTTGGGCATTGTCATCAACGTTGGCATCTTCACGTTCCGGTCTTGTTCTCACTCTCATGGCGGGTTGAATGAATAGTTCCATTATTTGAGTATTCATGGTGGGTCGTTCAACGGTTTATGTGAATGGGTTCTAGAATTTACAATCTTACATATAGGGTTTTGCGTAACATATATTTATTCAGCATTTCTCTTGTTAGTGTGATGTCATGGGTTTGTTTCATGTGATTTTTAGGGGCACCTGATTGAAGTTGACGGGTCAAATGCCTTGTCAGCTTGGTCGACGCATACCTATATACTTAGATTGAAGGCCTCATCCTTCATGGGGGCAGGTGTGCATATATACCACGTTCGACTTCTGTAAAGGGTTCTCAGTCGGATTCGGGCTGTTTGTAATGGGGTCAATGATCTTCTTTGCTTTATAGTATATGATTGTGTCTAAGTTTTGGTTAGGAGTTTTACTCCTTTGTCGATTATTTCTTGTTTCTTTATGTTTACTTTGCGTGGTGGATTTGTAATTTAATTTTATTAGAGGCGTTGTGGTTTCTGTTCTTTGTTTATGATTATACCACCTGTTCAAGTGTCTTCTTATATTAGTGTTTATCTTATGGTTGCTATATCCATTGTTCACCAACACCTGTGTTATCCTTTCAAACTTCTTACTCACATTACTCCATTCAGAGCAGTGAGTAAGGGCTCGACGGATATAAGCGTTGAGAACACTGGCTTTGAATCTTTTGGGTCACTCACTCCTACTGTTTAACATAATCCTGTGTTTGTATGTTTGGTATAGACACCAGTGCTCAGAAATGCTCCTATGTTTATTATTAATATATCCAGGAAAGACAGACTGTTATTTTCACTATTTTCATGGGTGAATCGTAATCCTGACCCCTCTTTCTAGATTGCTTTTCATATCAATTAATTCTTCTTGGTCTTTTACTATTACGAATATGTCATCGACATAACGGCAGTATTCACTTGGCATTAGCCCATTACTGAAGACTCTTTCCTCGATTGTTATAATGTATAAAATTGCAAATCGCACTAAAAGAGGGGAGTCCATTGCTTCTCCGTCTATCTGTAGATACATGTTACCTTGCTGAATGATGAAAGAAGCTTCCTTTGAACTCCTACAGTAATGCCGTTCATTATTGAGGCGTATGAGTGAGAACTCAATTACTGAAGGCTCGAGTGTGGTCGAGTTAACTCTAAAACCCTGGATGGGTCCCGGTTTGGGGCCTCCAGAGCCTTTCAGAGAGCTTGGAAGAGTTCTGGGCTGGTCAACTTTTGTTCTACCGTGGCCGAGTCAGTTAATGCAGGCGTCAGTTACAGAAGTTTCCACACTGAGGCGACGGAGAAGAAAGCTCGCCACTCTAAGGTCACTTGTTGTTTCGGCGAGCCTGGGACCAAAATCCTTGAGAAACCTTGCACATTCTCCTTATGGACCTCGAGTCTCAGAACCATTCAGAACAAAATTGCAAAGGTGATCTATTTCTGCGTTCTTGATTGATTTGTGACTGTGTATTGCCGCAGCTCCTGCTTAACTAACAAAGAGGGGGATTACGTGGCTGCCAAAGTGGATATGAATGTACTCACACCATTCATCAGTCATTTCTCCATAGGTGTAGTGTGATTCCATCAGGTCGACCAGAAAGAGCAGGAAAGTTAAAGTTCATTAGGTTACTGTGCTCTCTGCTAGACACTGGGAAGATGTAAGGCTCCTGTTAATGATGTCGTTGACTAAGTCGGGTCTTCAGTGCCAACCCACTTATTTTCTGCAGCGCAGACTGTGTGATCCATATTCGTCTGCATCTGCCTCACTGCAAATACACCTACATACAATGTGGCTTGGGGTAGAAAAGCGGAGGGCGTCAGCAATACAGAGTTGCTGAGGATCAAAACATGTGCCCTTCACAGTCATAGAGACTGCCAAAATAACGTCCCCTGCATGGGGAGCCTGCACAGATGTGAGGTGAGCATGATCACAGGGAGTTAGTGTTGCCTCAAACAAAGCTGTTGCTTCTTTCTGTACGATGACGTGGCTGTCCCAGCTAGATAATTTGTTAGCATTCAGTATGGCTGGTCTGAGTGCTAGGTCTGCCAGGGTACCTTATTTTGTGTTACATTCTGTGTAGTGGGGGTCATGTTCCCGCTGAGTTCCCACTCTGTGTGTAGGGCAATATCATTTTGTTGTGGACTTACATTGTGTAATTTATTTATTGTTTTCTTATTATATTGATTAAATATCCGCCCCTTTACATACAAGGAAAATCATTCCGCTTCTGTACACCATCATCTCTTTTCTTGGCCCTTCACTACATTACAGGGTAATACTGGTTTGTAAATAGCGTTGTATTCTGCTTCAGTGCACATGTTGACCAACATGTCTCCCGTCACTGCCGATGCCATCAGGTATGGTTGTATGTGTATGTCAGTAGCAGTAGCTGAGAGAACACTAACCCTGACACACCCCAGATGCCTCATACCTACCTTGATACCTTGATACCTCAAGGTATCAAGGTACCCTCCAATGAAAAATCAAATATACAAATTTCAGCTGTAGTGAGGAGTTGATGCTGCTAAAACTAATGAAGACCTGCAGTTGTTTCAACCAAGAAATTTTCAAAAACATTCTTCTTAACAAATAAAGCTAGGCCTATCACACTTATGTAAGACACTCATGTAACTCTACGAAACTTCTGGATGTTCAGGCACAACAAGGTAACAAAAATTCGTTGGATCTCTTCGGATGTATAAAATATAAAACCTTATAGGAAACATACAGTGAAAAAACTGTGTTTTCATAGATACTTTACAAAATGTAGTTTGGCACAAACTTTGAGAGTTACGGAGGGAGAGATTCGGGCAGAACTTCAGCAGGCCGTACACAGCCTCTACTCTGCCAGCTTCCACTGCCACGTGAACAGCTGTATTTCCTGCCGGGAGAGAAACAAAAGCATGAAAGTAACTGTTAGTGGAAACAAATTTTGCATTTCTCTGAGGCTATTCACCAGTTCTTTTTAACGTGCTATGATTAATTTAACAATTATTGAAATAATAATAACCGTAGTAACGATACTTGCTATGGTATTGGGGAACTGAACTGTTTGTGAGTGCTCCAGAAAAAATAAATAGAATCTAAAACGGAAATAAATTGTTTATTCTAATGAAAAAAAAATCCTATCACAAATGGAACGACTTGAAAGAGTCGTTAAAAAAAACAATGTCGTCTATTTCTTTACCAGCCCCATTTGTGACTGTTAGATGTGACATGCTCAATATTTTGGCAAGTCCCAAATATTAGAAGATTGAACTAATTAAATAAATATACCATAAGAGCAAGGAGGCTGCCAACTTGCTCATGAGGAGCTCTCCTGAAACCGAACATAACTCCTTGAAAGAGACCAATATTTTATGCCTTCACATGACCACTTTGAGACTGTCAGCTGCAACGAATTCAATATATTGGGAAAGCAACAACATCCCTTTTAAAACGCCTAACACTGTACAAGCAGCAAGGACCTATTGAAGAACATATACTCAATAAACATAACCAGACCATCACCAGAGATATACTCACAAACAACACCAAAATAATCGTCAGCAACAACAGACTGGACAACGGCGAGCATTATACATAAAGCAAACCAAGCAACACATCAATTGCCAACTAGCACCAAATTACACTCTCGTGGGGAAGTTTTATTAATTTCATTTAATTCAACATTTTAAAATTGTAAAATTAAATTAATTAAAGATTTATTTCATAAAAGCTTAGTGAAATCTTAGTGGACTGTATTTTTTAAATTTCACACATATAGATCAACACAAACTATGGGTGTTTTATATTTAAATTCAACTAAACTAAATTAAATCAGTTAGTTAAACTAAGTAAATAATTCAGGTTATTTAAATTGTATTAGTGAATTGATTTAGTAATTATATGGACCAACAGCTTATCTGGCTCAGAGACTGTTGCTCCAGTCTGAACACGTATGAGTCGCACAGGCCGGTTACTTCCACATAGACTATGTGGCTTGTGGCGTCACTTCCATGCCGCAATATGTCTAAGTTTAGAAACCCTTAACTCACTATATAAACGCAGTTCCAACCTCAGCCTGCCATAATGTTACATTGTAAATAATGCATGCAATATTTACAGACATATAAATTCAGTTAAATACCACAATTTATTTGTGGAAAAGTCTTACCCGTTGTGGTCGGCTGCCGGTCATACCTCTAACCATGAACTACACTTGTAAGATGATGAATGGTCACTGTAATCTTTGTGCTAGAACCGGAAACGAGATACTTCCCGATAATTGACGATGTCCCTGTGAAGTATAACTTTAAAATATCACGGGATTTTACGAGAACTCAGGGAACAAACACAGCGTGTAACTCGTCTTGGCAATTAATATGGCTGCTCTCTCAATCCTTCCTCTCTCGTTTTGTTTGAGAGATAATTTATACTTTTAGTGAAGGAGTGATATTGATTTTGTATTTATTGCTATATATTTCAGTTAAATATATGTAATGAAAATAAGCATAAATCACTCCTTAGACTGTATGAATAATATTTGTAAATAGACCCATATAAGGATTATTACATAAAAATTTGGTGACATCACAGTTCATTTGCTTTCATAATGAATATACCAATTAATTAAATCCTCCTATTTAGGAGAAATTTAAATTCAAATTTAGTTCAATAAATTTAAGAAACAGAAAATATATTTTCCTGGATTACATGTAATTAAATAATTTTTAATAATCTATGAGGGGGAAATTCCCACATAATTCTGGGAGGGAGAATACATGTAGGATTCCACTATTTAGGACTCGCTGAACACTTTATTACTCTTCATCAGAATTATTAAAATATTGTTTTAATTTTAATGTGCACTTGTGTGTGGCATTACATACAGTATTAATGTCCCTTATTATAGTTGAGAGTTGTGTAGGTCTCTTCATTACTTCTTCTCCAGCCAACTCCAATAGTGCTAACTTTTCTACTGACATGAGGCTAGTGGTGGCTTTGTACTTCACTTTTACTATCTTCAAAATTCCTTGGCTATCTGGGTGAACAGAGACAATACGGTCTATATGGCACTCTGAGCATGTGCTTTCGCTGTCCACCAGAACAATATCGACAGGTTGTAACTGTATTATGTTACAGGTGTTGGTAGCCCCATAGTAATAATCATGCAGAGCAGTTAAATACTCCAGATCCTAAACTTCATTCCACCGACTGATTATTTGCAACAGATCTTTATGACGCTGAACAAAGTTGCTCTCCCCAATGTATGAAGGAGCTCTTGGGTTCTCATCACTGAGGGTCGCAAAAAAGGTTGAGAGGTTCTCCATACATCAAATGAGATGGACTAAGTGACTCATGTTGTGAGATGTTATCAGAAAGGTAAGTCAGTGGTCGGTTATTGCCTCTGGATTCAATTTCCGTGACAACGGTGTGGAGTTCTATTTTTTTGGCATTGCAAGGTTTTCCTTATACAGCATTTCACTGTCCCAACAATTCTCTCATTCAACACTCCATGCCACGTTGCTCTGGGTGGTATAAATTTCCAGTAGCACTGCCGTTCATTCAGGGTAGTGCGAACAACTGGGTGGTCCCAGATCTCACTCAGGCATGTTTCATAAGCCACCAAATTGGACCCGTTGTCAGATATCATCAAATTAGGGCAAGATCTTTATGCAGAAAAACCTGTGGATAAATGTTGACCAGACCACACACTAGAAGGTGAAGGGACGACGACGTTTCGGTCCATCCTGGACAATTCTCAAGCCGATTGTGAATCACAATCGACTTGAGAATGGTCCAGGACGGACTGAAACGTCGTCGTCCCTTCACCTTCTAGTGTGTGGTCTGGTCAACATACTTTAGCCACGTTATTGGAACTCATCGCCTGCCCCTGGATAAATGATTCTGCACTCATATCAGGAGTCCACTCCCCAAGTGGTGGCACACGTATAATGACAAATGTAGGCCTTAATAAGGATTTTATCACTGGTGCCAGTTAGGATTATAGCACCTATGAAGTGAACTCCTGTGGCTTCGAAAGGACGAAAGTGCACTACTCGTTCCATAGGGAAGGGTGGGGGTCCTGGGTATGGAAATACCCGAGCACGGTACCTCCGGCAGGAAATACTGAATTTCAGTATTGACAAACAGTCTGGCGACTTTGTGGAAGCCAGCACTAATGTCACAAAAAGATTAGAAAATCTAGTACCCCCCCCCCCCCATGAAAAGTGCAGTGTTCGGGAATGTAAAGTACAAGCAATCTGCTTTTCCAATGATTCTGCAGGAGGAAACAAGGATGTTTTACTTCAAGATCAATATCTTCGTGCTGTAATCTGTGAGAAGTCTTTGTGAAACGCTTTTAGGCATCAGACCATAAATAAAAAAGGAGAAAATGAACTTTGCGTTAATTGGCTGTTGATTGCTGGTGTTGACTTCTTGATGTGTAGTGCCTCGCATATGTCAAGCCGCCTGTTGTCACTGTATCTATCAATGATTTCTGTGTTGTTTGTTAAGATTTCTCTGGTGATGGTTTGGTTGTGGGAAGAGAGTATATGTTCCTTAATGGAGCCCTGTTGCTTATGCATCGTTAAACGCCTGGAAAGAGATGTTGTTGTCTTGCCTATATACTGAATTTTTTGGGGCTTACAGTCCCCAAGAGGACATTTGAAGGCATAGACGACGTTTGTCTCTTTTAGAGCGTTCTGCTCCGTGTCTGGAGAGTTTTTCATTAGTAGGCTGGCTGTTTTTTTGGTTTTATAGTAAATCGTTAGTTGTATCTTCTGATTTTTGTCTGTAGGGATAACATTCCTATTAACAATATCTTTCAGGACCCTTTCCTCCGTTTTATGAGCTGTGGAAAAGAAGTTCCTGTAAAATAGTCTAATAGTGGGTATAGGTGTTGTATTAGTTGTCACTTCAGAGATTGCATTTCCAAGAAGGAAAGTAAAACGCCATGCAACCTCTGAAGAGACAACTAATCTAGTCCTGGGGACCATTCAGGCTTGTTTGCATTTGTGTTCCTCACGTGTTGCCCCAAAAAGGAGGTGATTTGATAAAAATGCTATGCCCAAGATTACCATCCGAGTGAAGGCGGGGAAGTGGTTCATATAGCTTCGGCTATCACTTCCTTTTGTCCGGTCGTGATGGTCAAGTGGATTAAGGAGTCCCTGTACATACCAGTTGCGTTGCTCCTGGCAGTATGGGTTCGAGTCACTTCTGGGGTGTGAGTTTTCAGTTATATATATATATATATATATATATATATATATATATATATATATATATATATATATATATATATTTGCTTTATTTGAACCTTGTTACAAAAAAGGAGTTACATATAGGTTACAAAGATGGTTATCATAGGTTGTCGAGTTCCTCCAGCTCCTCAGATGGCGGGCAGGAACCCTGGATGCAGTGCGCATTTCCCCTCTGTATCGCCACGCTGAGGCGCTGGAAAAGAAAGCTGGCAGCTCTAGGGTCCCTTGTTGTTTCAATGAGCCTAGAACCCAGTTCCTTCAAAAAACTGGTAGCACTTTTACCCCAGGCGCCGAGTGTCTCAGAAGCAATGGGGACAAAATTGTAGTGGTGATCCAGTTCTCTATACTTACGGGATTTGGCTGCTTCCCTGTGGGTGGCAGCACCACCTGGTTGTGCAACACTGAAGTCAATGTAGGTGTTAGCCAGGGTTGATACGCACGTGTAGTCCCATACCAACTGCTTGCCATTCTTCCAGGGGTTCACTGTGATACCATCTGGGCGACCAATAAGAGCATCAGAGTTACGGGGCGTTAGGTAACGGGGCTCTCTTTCAGCTGGGCATCCCGCTGTGGTGAGGCTCCTTTTGATGATGTCGTTAACTTCACTGTGCCTCTAGTGCCATCCCCCTGTGCTTTGGCAGAGTAGGCCATGGTGGCCGTACCTGTCAGCCACCACTTCGCCGCAAATACACCTATATCTGGTGTGGATTGGGGCAGCAAGGCGGAGGGCCACAGCAATTCGGAGGGCGTGTGGTGTATATATATATATATATATATATATATATATATATATATATATATATATATATATATATATATATATATATATATATATATATATATATATATATATATATATATATATATATATATATATATATATATATATATATATATATATATATGTCGTACTTAGTAGCCAGAACTCACTTTTTGGCCTACTATGCAAGGCCAGATTTGCCTAATAAGCCAAGTTTTCCTGAATTAATATATTTTCTCTAATTTTTTTCTTATGAAATGATAAAGCTACCCATTTCATTATGTATGAGGTCAATTTTTTTTTATTGGAGTTAAAATTAATGTAGATAGATGACCGAACCTAACCAACCCTACCTAACCTAACCTAACCTATCTTTATAGGTTAGGTTAGGTTAGGTAGCCGAAAAAGTTAGGTTAGGTTAGGTTAGGTAGGTTAGGTAGTCGAAAAACAATTAATTCATGAAAACTTGGCCTATTAGGCAAATCGGGCCTTGCATAGTAGGCTGACAAGTGCGTTCTGGCTATTAGGTACGACATATATATATATATATAATATATATATATATATATATATATATATATATATATATATATATATATATATATATATATATATAGCTCAGCCGAGGGAGGTGGGGCAGCCACCTTCAGGGAGACCCGAAAATCCACAAGTACAGAGACCTAGAACGTGTTACAGGTTCGTGCCGATAGGCTCAGAGACTCTGGGCGCCTGGGGTAAATGTGCACTCAAGTTTTTAAAGGAGGTTGGTGAGGAACTCATTGGGAAAACTAGAGACCCACGAGCAGCCAGTTTCCTGTTCCAGCGCCTCGGTGTCGCAGTGCAGAGGGGAAATGCGTGCTGTATCCTGGGTACGCACCCAACCTCCGAGGAGCTGGACGAGGTCTTCGAACGCTGATTGTTTAATTGTTATATATTTGTGTGTGTGTGTGTGTTCTCTGTAAACTGTAGCATTGCAATAAAATAAAACAAAACATACAAAAAAATAATAGGGGTGGTAGGAGAAGAAAAGAATTAAGTATTCGGTGAGAATCCACAAATCTTCTCTGAATGCTCTTTGTTTTCTTCTTCGAGGATGTGGGTCCCTGCAATTGCACCAGAGGTGGTACCCCTAATATATATATATATATATATATATAATATATATATATATATATATATATATATTATATATATATATATATATATATATATATATATATATATATATTTTTTAATATAGAAGGGGTACCACCTCTGGTGCAAGTGTAGGAACCCATAGCCTCGGAGAAGAAAATAAAGAGTACTCAGAGAAGACTTGTGGATCCTCACTGAGCACTTTGATATTTTCTTCTCCTACCACCCCTATTCTTTTGGTATGTGTGTATATTTATCTAACTTTATTTGAAAATGTCATTACACAAAAAAGTTACAATATTGATTACATGCAGGGTACAAGGCTGCTTGTCACAAGTTGAAAAGCTCCTCCAGCTCCTCAGATGGCGGGCAGGAACCATGGATGCAGTGAGCATTTCCTCTCTGGATTGCCACACTGAGGCGCTGAAAAAGAAAACTGGCAGCTCTAGGGTCTCTAGTTGTTTCGATTAGCTTAGACCCCAACTCCTTCAAAAAGCTAGCAGCACTTTTACCCCAGGCACCAAGTGTCTCTGAGGCAATGGGGACAAAATTGTAGTGGTGCTCAAGGTCTCTGTATTTACATGACTTGGCCGCTACCCGGTGATTGGCAGCTCCTCCTGCTTGAGTAGCACTGAAGTCAACATAGGTATTGGCTAAAGTTGAGACGCAAGTGTAGTCCCACACCAACTGTCTTCCATTCTTCAGGGGTTCACCGTGATTCCATCTGGGCGACCGACAGGCTCATTAGAGTTGCGGGACATTAGGTAGCGGGGCTCTCTCTCTGATGGACAGCCGGCTGTGGTAAGGCTTCTCTTAATAATGTCGTTGACCTCGCCGTGTCTTGCATGCCATCCTCCTGTCCTTTGGCAGAGAAGGCCATGCCGTCCGTACCTGTCGGCCTCTGCCTCACCGCAAATACACCTGTATTCGGTGTGGATTGGGGCAGCGAGACGGAGAGCCACGGCAATTCGGAGGGCCTGCGGTGTGAGACGGGTGCCGGTTGCTGACATTGGGATTGCTAATAGGAAATCACCTGCATGGGGAGCTGCTACTGCTCTAAGTCGGGCAGTGTCATGTGGTGTTGTCGCAGCTTCTAGCAAAGTCGAAGCTTCTTGGTCGGCAATGGGACGATCCCAGCTGGATTGCTTATGGGCTTCAGAAGGCAGTGGTTGGGGTGCTGGTCCTGCGAGAGAGACCCATTTGGTTGTGCAGTCTGTGAAGCTGGGATCAAATCATGTACCCCTGCCTGTTGAACTAGGTGCTCAGGTAGGATTTCCTTCACTATATATATATATATATATATATATATATATATATATATATATATATATATATATATATATATATATATATATATATATATATATATATATATATATATATATATATATATGCAAACAAGCCTGAATGGTCCCCAGGACTAGATACAACTGAAAACTCACACCCCAGAAGTGACTCGAACCCATACTCCCAGGAGCAACGCAACTGGTATGTACAGGGAAGCCTTAAAGCTTGAAGCTTACAGGGAAGCTTGAAGCTCGTGATGGTCAAGTGGTTTAAGGCTTCCCTGTACATACCAGTTGCGTTGCTCCTGGGAGTATGGGTTCGAGTCACTTCTGGGT
>WNGS01052195.1:7772-29991 GCA_020271785.1 Procambarus virginalis
GGTGGGAAATTTTTACCCACCATATCTAATAATCATCTAAGAAATGTATTATTTCTATATCATATATCAAATCATATCTATATCAAATATATATTCATATCAGAATCATATCAGAATCACAATAGATTCACTATATAGCTTGATCCTAGATGATGCCACTATGATCACGTACGCCATAGGGCCCTATAGATGCCTACGTGACTTAGTGCATGTTCTCTCAAGGATCCAGAAGCTTCTAGAAGGATTTGTTAATTAAAAATTTATTGGAACACTGACGTAGTATCCGGTAGAGATAAAATCGAATCCTTATTAAGAGTCAGTGGTATTATCAAGTACTACTTATAATCTTTAAATCCTATATCATATTTTATTATAATCACATCTTATCTCAATCATAAGTCTAGACTGTAAAAATAATCAATCAATATTCATTGTAAGTAACCCCTTTTTCAAGGGGGATGGGGGAGGCATCTCGGGAGAGAAGCGCCCACCACAGCCCCGGGCAGAACACGTATGTTTACACAACAGTGTACACGTGACGGTCCCTTAGCGAACATTTTCAGCTCAAGGACACCTTATCTAATATCATTATCACCAGTGAACACTCTCTAGAACTGGGGAGTACCTGGACAATATATCAACAAGAAAATCCTAGAACATTTATTCTATAAGTGTAGAGTGGAGCATTTAGTGACGCGGTCTCCACCTTCATCCCTAATCTCATCCCTAATCTTCATTGTTATCTTCTGCAACGCAGTCCTATATCCGTAGCAACGCTACTCGTACGTCAACAGCAACGCTACTCGTACGTCAAACAGCAACGCTGTAATCTAAAATATCGTGCCTAAACTCGCCAAGAGAGTTCTTCAGTCTGGCACACTTGTCAGACAGGCACCCGGCTTCAGCTAAGTTTATTGAATGTTATTACTGTAGCGTATTAGTTGGCCAATTAAGCTAGTATAACATTAATATTCTATAAGACTGATAGTCGGTAAAAAGGCGAGGCAACGCCTCATATTTCTGTGAGTTTATTATTAATATTGTGGTACAGCAGAATCTTATCCAAGCTCTGAACCTCATGAGTGTCCAGTGTCAGAGAAGATTGTCACAATAAGTAAAATAATACACATGAGTGTCCAGAGTGTAGGAAGAGATTCAACAAGCTGACTGTATTTAATCATATACATTGATCATATACATTGCAAATACTTGTATATATAAATTAAGTTAACAATTGCTTGCTTAGTTAATTTTTAAGTAATCATAAAGTTCATTTATTGAATAATTTTAGTACTCAGTAACAGTACTCAGACCATACATTAGGTCATTTATCATACTTTGCAATTTACAATTTAAGTTGTTTATAGTATAATGTATTGGCTGTTAATTGCTAAGGTGCTAGGCTAGACTGTGTATGTTTAAATCTCTGATTTAAACAGAGCCAGTGTTCAGTTATATAACTGAATTTATAAAATCTTATCCTTGTATAAAATACAAGCTGATGTGAGATACCTGTTGGCAGGTGGACGTGGAACTGCAATCAACCTATCAACTAATTCACTCACCCCACCTGCCCCTTACAGCCCATTATCTGTCATTAGGAAAAGAGGAGCTAGGATTTACGACCCTAGCTAGAGATTTTAGTTGAATTAATTTGCATACAGTAATTTTTAATTTAGTTCAGTACAAGTCCCTGGTAGTCTCCTCTTATATCAATCACAGCAGGTTTTTCCCCACACCACCCTGCACACCTGGGTTGTTCTACTCCCGGGTCCAGCACTTCTGGCAACAACTTATCTAAAGTGCTCTTGAATACAGCCACCTTTGGTTGTCCGGCAATATTTCTAATGCTTGATGCGAGGCTGTGACAGCCGTGGCCTCTGATGTTCACACAGAGTTTCCCACAGGTTCTCTTCTGCATTTCCTTCATATCTTTCTCCAGTATGTGTTATTCCACTGTGCAAATTTGGGACCTGGCCTTCCAGTATTTCATGTATATATATTATTTACCTTTTTCGTCTCTTTCCAGAGAGTACATTTTGAGAGCTTTGAGACGGTCCCAATAATTTCAATGTTTTATCGCGTGCCATATAAGTTCTCTGTATTCCTCTAACTCAGAGATCTCTCCCGCTCTGAAAGTGGAAGTGAGTACCAAGCAATACTCAAGACAGGGCAGCATCTGTGATTTAAATAATATTAGCATTGCTGTAGGGTCTCTGGATGTGAACGTTCTCATAATTCATCCTATCATTTTCCTGGCCGCCGCCGCTATATTTGCTCGGCTACGTTCACTAAATATCAGGTTGTCAGACTTCATAATATCCAGATCTTTTACATGTTGCTTTCCTTTTATGATTGTGTCTGATTGTGTCCTATACCCTGTGTTTCGTTAACTTCCTCGTTTCCATCATGCCTCAGTACCTGGAACTTGTCACCGTAAACTAAAATCATTATTTCAGTTGCCCAAACAAAGACTTTATTAATATCTGCCTAGAGTTTTACAGTGTCTTCTCCAGAGGAAATTTCATGTTGATTTTTGCATGGTAACCCCCCCCCACTACCCTGCATGATGCCACCCCCCCCCACTCTACATGGTACCCCTACCTTGCATGGTATCACCACCCCCAACCCGCATGGTACTCACACTCCCACAACCACCCCCACACATTATTCTAATATACTGACTGCCAGATGCAACAGTTGAGGAATTCTCAGAACAGTCAAACAAAAATTGAGAATAGCCTCGATAACCTAGCAAACCCAGCCATCAGATATTAGAGCTTCCTAGATGACTTCAACCTGCCCAGTCTTAGATAGAGAATAGCAAACAATAATATTATACCAGGAACTATCTGGACATAACCAGCCACAGATCAGAGAACTACTTAGATTCAGTGACAAATTAACCAGCAGATAACAGACGCAACTAGGGCTGAAAATATTCTAGATCTGATTTTAACAATGAAGAAATAATCAGTAACATTACAATCTCAGACACACATACTTAAATCACAAGCTGTAAGTGCACACTAACAAACCAAGATCAATACCCGTAATAGATCTAAAAATAAATTATCAAGCGCGAGGGGTTATCAATACAATTAAATTTTCACAATAAAAGAATAGACTGGGAAAAATAAACATGGAACTTACAAAACATTCAGTGGGAAACTGTGTAAGGTAATACAATTCCACTGAAGGAATAGAACAACTGACTGACGAAACATATAAAGTCTGTCTGGAGGGGACTTTACATATGACTTTAATTCATCTAAACTAGGAGAAGGCCTCTGTTCTTGTTGGATAAGTTGAAATGCTTATTGAACGGGAAACTTGATATTCAAACATTCAATGGGAGACTGTTCTAAGTAATATAAACCTCACACAAGGAATAGAACAACTGACTACAGAGGCATATAAACTCCGAGACATGTTTCTTTGCGTTACGTCACAAAGAGGACCAGCTTAGAAAGAGGACCAGCTTAGAAAGAGGACCAGCTTAGAAAGAGGACCAGCTTAGAAAGAGGACCAGCTTAGAAAGAGGACCAGCTTAGAAAGAGGGCCAGCTTAGAAAGAGGGCCAGCTTAGAAAGAGGACCAGCTTAGAAAGAGGACCAGCTTAGAAAGAGGACCAGCTTAGAAAGAGGACCATCTTAGAAAGAGGACCATCTTAGAAGAAAGAGGACCATCTTAGAAAGAGGACCATCTTAGAAAGAGGACCAGCTTAGAAAGAGGACCAGCTTAGAAAGAGGACCAGCTTAGAAAGAGGACCAGCTTAGAAAGAGGACCATCTTAGAAAAGAGAGAAAGAGAACGCAGACGGCACTACATAAAAAGGAAAAAAATAACAGCAGTGCTTAAGCAGACATGATTATTACTACTAAGAAAGAATCATTCGAACAGGGAGATTGAGGAAATAGAACAGAGACTAAAGCAATCATTTCAGATGAAGAAATGCAATTAGAACAGAAAGCCACATGAGAAATAAAGACAAATCTGGAAGAATCATAATATAGCTGCTACTGACGCGTGCAAGCGTTTCCGCAATCGTAGTGTGTTGTGGTGCAGGAAAGAGAGCGGCGAGTGGTAGTGTTGACGACTGACTGTTACCGACAATAATAATTGGCAGAGGTGTGCGTGTGTGGGGGGGGGGGGGGGGAGGAGGGCCACACGCGGGGGCGGGAAGCACTCGACTCTTGTGACACACCCTCCAGGGAGAGTGACTTTCCACCACAACACTAAACTCACTGCTTCCTGGCCGCCTCACACAGCTCCACACACCACCTCACCACATTACCGTTCAACGCACTACACTCACCACCCATGACCCCAGGGGTGGTGATCTGCGCCTTGGATTCGTAGCCCTAAGGCTCCGGGTTCGATCCCCGGCGGAGGCGGAAACAAATGGGTAGAGTTTTTTTCACCCTGATGCGCCTATTCACCTACCAGTAAATAGGTACCTAGGAGTTAGACAGCTGCTACAGGCTGCTTCATAGGGGGTGTGTAACAAAAAGAGGACCGGGCCGCGGGGACGCTATGCCCCGAAATCATCTCAAGATAACCTCAAGAAGATAACCCCTGGTACGCCAGACCCCAGGCAAAGCCAGACATGGGGATGGCCAGAGAGCTAGGCAAGCACAGACAACACCCAGCCACCAGGAGGCAGTGTGTGGCAGTGAGGAGACAAGCAGCCCTCACAACACCCAGCCACCAGGAGGCAGTGTGAGGCAGTGAGGAGACAAGCAGCCCTCACAACACCCAGCCACCAGGAGGCAGTGTGAGGCAGTGAGGAGACAAGCAGCCCCACAACACCCAGCCACCAGGAGCAGGAGTGTGAGGCAGTGAGGAGACAAGCAGCCCTCACAACACCCAGCCACCAGGAGGCAGTGTGAGGCAGTGAGGAGACAAGCAGCCCTCACAACAGATTAAAGAGGACCTGGTATGCACAAAACTACTAAACTCAACTAATGAGGTGGTAGAGGTACTTGGAATAAGGTAGAGAAACTAAACCTAATTATTATTTAATATTAAACCTCCAGATACAACGGTTGAGGAATTCACAGAGCAGATGCACAAAATAGAGAACATACTTGATGACCTAGCAAACCCAGCTCCAGATATTATCTTCCTTGGAGATTCAATTTACCGAGTCTAAGATGGAGAATGGCAAACACAAATATCATAGCAGGGAATGACCCGGGAAATAACCAGCCACAGGTCAGAGAACTTTTGAGATTCTGTGACAAATTCTCGCTCAATCAACAGATTACAGAACCAACTAGGAACGAAAACACACTAGACTTGTTATTCACAAACAATGATGAACTAATCAGAGACATAACAATCTCAGATACTTCATACTCAGACCATAAGCTCATTGAAGTGCGAACTAGCATAAATAACGGTAGTAGATCTAAGAGACCCAACAAGCGAGAAGGAATATTCAATCAATTCAATTTCAACAATAAGAGGATTGACTGGGAAAAAATAAATGTAGACCTTTCAACCATTCAATGGGAGACGGTCTTAAGCGACAAAACTCCCACACAGGGAATAGCTCAACTGACAGCTGAAGCTTACAAGGTCTGCTTGAAGCACGTGCCGGTGAGGAGGGGCAGAAAGAGGAACACTCTAGAAAGAGAACGCAGACGACTGTACAGGAGAAGGAAAAAAATAACGGAAATGCTTCGGCAGACACAACTATCACAAGCAAGGAAAATAAGCCTAAGCAGGGAGATCGAAGAAATCGAACAAACGTTGAAGCGATCATATGAGTCTGAGGAAATGGAATTGGAACAGAGAGCTATACAAGAGATAAGGAAAAATCCGAAATATTTTTTCACATACGCTAAATCAAAATCCAAAACCTCGACCAGTATTGGACCGTTAATTACAAATGAAGGTACGTACACAGAGGACAACAAAGAGATTAGTGAAATTCTAAGAAGCCAGTATGAGGCTATGTTTAGCACACCAATTAACAACATGAAAGTTGATGACCCAGACAGCTTCTTTATGAATGACATTCAAGCTGCAGATAATATAACGGATATTACCACAAACTCGGAAGACTTTGAAAGAGAAATTGACAATATGCCCATGCACTCAGCCCCTGGGCCTGACTCATGGAATTCAATATTCATAAAGAAATGTAAAGTACCAGTAGCGAGAGCACTCAGCGTAATATGGAGAAAGAGCCTGGATACAGGGGAGATACCAGCAGCACTTAAATCTGCAGATATAGCTCCGTTGCACAAGGGGGGGAGTAAAGCCTTGGCAAAAAATTATAGGCCAGTTGCACTAACATCACACATAATAAAAGTGTTTGAAAGAGTGATTAGGAATCAAATTTCTAGTTTTATGGAAAACAATGAATTGCACAATCCAGGACAACATGGATTTAGAGCGGGAAGATCCTGTCACAGTTACTCAACCACTATGACAAAATCACAGAAGCCCTAGAAGAAAAGCAAAATGCAGATGTTGTATACACAGACTTTGCAAAGGCTTTCGACAAATGTGACCATGGGGTGATAGCTCACAAAATGAGGTCAATGGGAATAACTGGAAAAGTAGGACGCTGGATACTCAATTTCCTGTCGAACAGAACACAAAGAGTAACAGTCAATCAGATAAAATCGAGTCCAAGCGATGTTAAAAGCTCTGTACCTCAAGGTACAGTCCTTGCACCGCTACTGTTCCTTATTCTCATATCTGATATAGACAAAAATACACGTCACAGCTTCGTGTCATCCTTCGCAGATGACACAAAAATCAGCATGAAAATTACCTCTGCTGAAGACATTGAAAAACTACAAACAGATGTCAACAAAGTTTTCGATTGGGCAGCAGAAAATAATATGTTTAACAGTGATAAATTTCAGGTACTCAGGTACGGCAAAAATGAGGATCTGAAACATAATACAGGGTACAAAACACAATCAAATCTTCCCATAGTAGAAAAACAGCATGTCAAGGATTTGGGAATAATGATGTCCGACGATCTAACGTTTAGGGAGCATAACCAAGCAAATATCGCATCAGCCAGAAAAATGATCGGATGGATTACGAGAACTTTCAAATCCAGGGATCCCATCACAATGGTTGTACTCTTCAAGTCACTTGTGTTGTCCCGTCTCGAATACTGCTCAGTACTCACTTCCCCTTCAGAGCAGGAGAGATTGCTGAAATAGAGGGAATACAGAGAACATATACGGCACGCATAGACGAGATAAAACACCTAAATTATTGGGATCGTCTCAAAGCTCTCCAAATGTACTCTCTAGAAAGGAGACGAGAGAGATACCAAATAATATACACGTGGAAAATACTGGAGGGCCAGGTCCCAAATCTACACAGTAAAATAACAACGTACTGGAGTGAACGATATGGAAGAAAATGTAAGATTGAACCAGTGAAGAGCAGAGGTGCCATAGGCACAATCAGAGAACACTGTATAAACATCAGAGGTCCGCGGTTGTTCAACGTCCTCCCAGCGACTATAAGAAATATTGCCGGAACAACCGTGGACATCTTCAAGAGAAAACTGGACTGTTTCCTAAGAGAAGTCCCGGATCAGCCGGGCTGTGGTGGGTATGTGGCTCTGCGGGCCGCTCCAAGCAACAGCCTAGTGGACCAAACTCTCACAAGTCGAGCTTGGCCTCGGGCCGGGCTTGGGGAGTAGAAGAACTCCCAGAACCCCATCAACCAGGTATCAACCAGGTAACACCCAGCCACCAGGAGGCAGTGTGAGGCAGTAAGGAGACAAGCAGCCCTCACAACACCCAGCCACCAGGAGGCAGTGTGAGGCAGTGAGGAGACAAGCAGCCCTCACAACACCCAGCCACCAGGAGGCAGTGTGAGGCAGTGAGGAGACAAGCAGCCCCCACAACATCCAGCCACCAGGAGGCAGTGTGAGGCAGTGAGGAGACAAGCAGCCCCCACAACACCCAGCCACCAGGAGGCAGTGTGAGGCAGTGAGGAGACAAGCAGCCCTCACAACACCCAGCCACCAGGAGGCAGTGTGAGGCAGTGAGGAGACAAGCAGCCCCCCCCCCACAACACCCAGCCACCAGGAGGCAGTGAGGAGACAAGCAGCCCCCCCCCACAACACCCAGCCACCAGGAGGCAGTGAGGAGACAAGCAGCCCCCCCCCCAACACACCAGCCACCAGGAGGCAGTGAGGAGACAAGCAGCCCCCCCCCCACAACACCCAGCCACCAGGAGGCAGTGAGGAGACAAGCAGCCCCCCCCCCCCAACAACACCCAGCCACCAGGAGGCAGTGAGGAGACAAGCAGCCCTCACAACACCCAGCCACCAGGAGGCAGTGTGAGGCAGTGAGGAGACAAGCAGCCCTCACAACACCCAGCCACCAGGAGGCAGTGTGAGGCAGTGAGGAGACAAGCAGCCCTCACAACACCCAGCCACCAGGAGGCAGTGTGAGGCAGTGAGGAGACAAGCAGCCCTCACAACACCCAGCCACCAGGAGGCAGTGTGAGGCAGTGAGTAGACAAGCAGCCCTCACAACACCCAGCCACCAGGAGGCAGTGTGAGGCAGTGAGGAGACAAGCAGCCCTCACAACACCCAGCCCAACACCCAGCCACCAGGAGGCAGTGAGGAGACAAGCAGCCCCCCCACAACACCCAGCCACCAGGAGGCAGTGAGGAGACAAGCAGCCCCCCCCCACAACACCCAGCCACCAGGAGGCGGTGTGAGGCAGTGAGGAGACAAGCAGCCCTCACAACACCCAGCCACCAGGAGGAAGTGTGAGGCAGTGAGGAGACAAGCAGCCCCTACAACACCCAGCCACCAGGAGGCAGTGTGAGGCAGTGAGGAGACAAGCAGCCCCCACAACACCCAGCCACCAGGAGGCAGTGTGAGGCAGTGAGGAGACAAGCAGCCCTCACAACACCCAGCCACCAGGAGGCAGTGTGAGGCAGTGAGGAGACAAGCAGCCCTCACAACACCCAGCCACCAGGAGGCGGTGTGAGGCAGTGAGGAGACAAGCAGCCCTCACAACACCCAGCCCAACACCCAGCCACCAGGAGGCAGTGAGGAGACAAACAGCCCCCCCCCCCCACAACACCCAGCCACCAGGAGGCAGTGAGGAGACAAGCAGCCCCCCCACAACACCCAGCCACTCCTACCGTCTCAAAGCATGGGAAGCAGGAAACCAACATTCACAAGACCTTAATAGCCACGTTAAGAGAGGAAAGGCAGCACCAGAGACATTATCACTCACACTCCCAGGATAATCTCTCGCCGCTCTTACTGATCCGGGTCACCGGATAAGTTACAGTGAGCGGGTAATGTTGTTATGGTGGGCTCCAGGTCTCACCATGGGTGTACTGAGGGGGAGAGAGAAGATTAACGAGGAACTTTCTCTCTCTGTTGAGTGTAGGCGCGTGCTTGTCTCAGACCAGGCCCAGTTCGTGGCCTTCGACTTTCAGTCATTGGCCACTAATTGAGATAGCTCCAGACGCCGTTGCTCCTTATACTTACTTTTGAAACTAAGTCTTAACTACAGGCGATGAGTCACAATAACGTGGCTGAAGAATGTTGACCAGACCTCACACTAGAAGGTGAAGGGACGACGACGTTTCGGTCTGTCCTGTCACAATCGACTTGAGAATGGTCCAGGACGGGCCGAAACGTCGTCGTTCCTTCACCTTCTAGTGTGTGGTCTGGTCAACAGTCTTAACTGCCTGTACAATCACCTCGTCCACTTGATCACTATTCCTTTCTTACTCCCAGAGTGTTGCTCTCAGTCTGCCTGCTCCCTCCCCCCCCCCTCCCAGACATTGGTTTATATATATCTGACGTTTAGTTTAGTCATTTATTATGCATACCCTTGTTGTGAGCGGCAGTGGGAAGGCTTACTGCGGCACATGATGGGCTCAGGGACTGAACCCCTGAGACATTATTATCAAAACTATGAAGTTTTGATAATAATGTTTCTGCTTTATTATCAAAACATCCAGCTCTCCTGCATAATGACCATCCACAAGCCAGTTATCCCCGTGGTAACTTTTCTGACATCTCTTGCTTAAAACTCCTAAAGTCAAAATGATCGCTAGGCCTCCTACCAATGTGACCATTTGCCTTCCCGTCAGCACATTACCCCCCCCCCCCACTGGCCTCCTCATCCCCGTCCCAAATCTCTTATGCTGCATTTGCTTGAATTAAAGTCAAGTAGCCATTTGTCAGAACATGTTTAGTGTGTCCAGGTCCAGCTGGAGTATCCACCAAACCGATTCTGTGGTGACTGTTGTAATAAGCTTTGCATCTTGGGGGAACACTGACACTGACAGCTGGGTGAACAGCGCTTCGGATTCGTAGTCCTGAGGTTCCGGGTTCGATCCCCGGTGGAGACGGAGACAAATGGGTAAAATGTTTCTTTCACCCTGATGCTCCTGTTACTTAGCAGTAAATAGGTTCCTGGCAGTTAGACAGCTGTTACAGGCTGCTTCCTGGGGGGTGTGTAACAAAAAGGAGGCCTGGTCGAGGACCGGGCCGCGGGGACGCTAAGCCCCGGAATCACCTCAAGATAAATAAGATGACACGGAGATTCGCACTTCTTTGGTAATGTTAGTCACATATCATTCTCATCTCTCCACTCACTCCCTTGTGTACTTCTTTGGTAATGTTAGTCACATATCATTCTCATCTCTCCACTCACTCCCTTGTGTACTTCTTTGGTAATGTTAGTCACATATCATTCTCATCTCTCCACTCACTCCCTTGTGTACTTGCGGTAGTCCCGGTACTCTCTCTGGCCTAGTTCAGTGCACCATCAGTACCTCTGGCTCCTTTATCAACTGTGCCCAGCAGCACGCCGTGTGGAACAGTGCCCAACACAGTTTGACAATCCAGGAAGGTCGAGTCAGTTAATCATTTATCCTGCTCTGTCACTGACATGTTGTCATGGCACTTCAGCAGGTTCATCAGGCACGGCTTCACATCTCTGAACCCGTGTGAAAGTGTTGTCAAAATTGACCCATTCCAAGTGTTCTACTTTCATCTTCTTAATTAGTTTCTCTAGGACTTATCAGGGTGTTCATGTCCATACAACAAGAGAGTCGTGTTACCTGTGTATCTCCCTTAGTGTATACAGGTGTGACACTTGTAGACCAGACCACACACTAGAAGGTGAAGGGACGACGACGTTTCGGTCCGTCCTGGACCATTCTCACAATCGACTTGAGAATGGTCCAGGACGGACCGAAACGTCGTCGTCCCTTCACCTTCTAGTGTGTGGTCTGGTCAGCATACTTTAGCCACGTTATTGTGACTCATCGCCTGCAGGTGTGACACTATTAGTCTTCGCAGCTTGGTTGTTCTCCCTCCCCAAGTTATGTAGTGCAGGTTATTGAAGGTTGGCTGAGATCTTCAACTGCATTCTTTAGCAACCATCAGGAGACGCTATCTATTTGCCTGATTGATTGATGAAGATTAAGCCACCAAAGAGGGGGGCACGGTCATGAATAGCCCGTTAGCGATAGATTTTTGTAGTGAGTGTGACCTTTGGTCGTGAGTGGGCTATCTAGTCGAACAGCTTTCACTATATTTAGGAAGTAAGCTGTTTGCTCACCTCACCTGCTGTGACTCCCATGGTACTTACTCTCTCCCTCAAGGGTGTCCAGTCCTCCATCTCTGAGGCCGGCCCCAGCTTGTACTTAAAGATTTCTTTGAAGCTTTCGTTTGGTGCGTCACACATTTGTTAAGTCATTACGCGTGACCACTTTTTTTGCGATTTTATCTAATCACTTGGTCGTTTACAAACATGTTCTGCCATATTCTTCAGTCTTGGATGTTGTATAATTCTGGAATGGCTTCGTTTCTCTCTCCTGATTTTCGCATATTCAGTTCCATCTCTACCTCAGCTATCTCTGTCTTCTGTTGTCGTGCTCGCCCTCAACCTCTTGCCAGCTCTCCTGCTTCTCTTTCTTGCGTGGAGGCAGCCTTGTACACTGTGGTCACGGTGTTCCCTCCCTGGCCGCTTAGTGTGGCAGTGAATCTCTCTCCAACTAGTGAGCCCATGTGAGCCACACTCCCTCATGGCTGTTGCCTCCTAATGTCCTCCTACTAACCATTAACGTATTCAGGCGTACTCTCTTTTCTTGTGCCCAGCCACTTGGGTTGGACGGTAGAGCGACAGTTTTGCTTCATGCAGGTCGGGGTTCAATCCCCGAGCATCAAAGTGGTTGGGCACCATTCCTTCCCCCTCGTCCCATCCCAAGTCCTTACCCTGACCCCTTCCCAGTGCTATATAGTCGTAATGGCTTGGCGCTTTCACCTCGTAGTTGTCTAACTCCTTTTTTGTTGTCTGCTGGTCCTTTACTGTGTGTGGCCAGGCGTCCTGGGTGATGGCTGGGGTGTGAGGGTGGACACGCGTGACAGGTCACACTGGAGGCGTGACACGCGTGACAGATCACACTGGAGGCGTGACACGCGTGACAGATCACACTGGAGGCGTGACACGCGTGACAGGTCACACTGGAGGCGTGACACGCGTGACAGATCACACTGGAGGCGTGACACGCGTGACAGGTCACACTGGAGGCGTGACACGCGTGACAGGTCACACTGGAGGCGTGACACGCGTGACAGGTCACACTGGAGGCGCGTGACAGGTGACACTGGAGGCGCGTGACAGGTGACACTGGAGGCGCGTGACAGGTGACACTGGAGGCGCGTGACAGGTGACACTGGAGGCGCGTGACAGGTGACACTGTAGGCGTGACACACGTGACAGGTGACACTGGAGGCGTGACACACCACCATCACAGACAATAGTAACTTCACTGCTCGACACACCAGTGTTACCAGCACCCATTGTCACCTCTCCCTCTCACTCACTCTACTCACCTGAGCGTAGCCGCCATAATGTGCTTTCAGGTCCGAATGCCAGCTCCTGAGCCCCGCCTTAGCAGTTGTCGGGTGTTTAATGCAGCAACTCCTGACCCACACGCAGTTATCTTATGATATCTATTTGAGAAACTGTTGTGCTACCATCTACACTCTCCCTCTGGCCTGGGAGAGGGAGAGTCTATCCCTCTCAATTATCTCCCGCTTAATTGTTTTTCCTAATATTCCGCTGACTTACGTGCGCCTAAGATGTTAGATGTACTCTTATTCCACAAGATCTTATTTCAAACATATCCTCTTAAGTAACGACAAATTGTCCTGAGAATGTTGTATGTGGTTGTCATGTCCCTTCAAGTTTGTTATAGCTGAGTGCCTTTAGCTGAGTGCCTTCAGCCGCAGCTCAATGTTTAGCCATTCCTTCTGGTATTACCAGCCTCGCTGCACACACCTCTGGTCTGTGCTCGCCTAGTTGTGCTTGCGGGGGTTGAGCTATAGAGTCAGATTCACGAAAGCACTTACGCAAGCACTTACGAACCTGTACATCTTTTCTCAATCTTTGGCAGCTTTATTTACAATTATTAAACAGTTAATGAGCTCCGAAGCACCAGGAGGAGTAACAATATAACAATATAACAATAACAACAGCTGAATGGGAAGTTTTCATGCATGTAAACTGTTTAATAAATGTAACCAAAGCCGTCAAAGATTGAGGAAAGATGTACACGTTAGTAAGTGCTTGCGTAACTGCTTCGTGAATCTGGGTCCTGGCTCTTTGGTCCCGCCTCTCAACTGTAAATTATTTTTTTATTATTATTTTACATCCCCCCCCCCCAGGAAGTAGACCGTAACAGTTGTTTAACTCCCAGGTATCTATTTACTGCTAGGCGAACAGACCCATCAGGGTAAAGAAACTATGCCACATTTGTTTCCGTCATTGCCGGGGTTCGATCACCGAGCCACAGGACTACGAATCCCGAGCTTTGTCCACTCAGCTGTCCGCCCCCCTTCTGATGTACAGATTCCTGAACCTACTGGGCTCTATCATATCTACACTTGAAACTGTGTATGGAGTCAGCCTCCACCACATCACTGCCTAATGCATTCCATTTATTAACCACTCTGACACTGAAAAACTTTCTAATATATCTGTGGCTCATTTGGGTACTAAGATTCCACCTGTGTTCCTGCAACCCCTTCTCGCACTTGCGTATAGTCAATATTGGCTTATTAATAAGTGCATATGTGACATACTAATTTATTGTTAATATTTTAGTTTACCTTGAAAAGCTTAATAGAAAACACCGACCTAACCTAACCTTCTTGGTATGTTAAGATAAGCATCTTATTGCTTCTTAATTACAATTATTACTTAACCTATACCTATATTGATATTACTGTTTTATAAAAATAATAAAATAAAACCAAAATATTTAAATCAATTGTAAAGTAACTCAGGATATTGTAAAATATTGTATAAAATCTTTATTGTTTAATAAAACTGAAAAAGAAATTCCTAATATGAAAACTGGTGTTTAGCAAATCTATAGGAAGAGTTTGTGCCTTAAAAACAAAATATATAACTTGGCATATACCACATATGTACTTATTAATCAGCCAAATAGTGACTACAAGCAATAATTTATATATGTACTGTCTTGTGCGAGAGCGGGTTGGTTCTCTAGTGCTTGTGTCCCTTAATTGTGTTAAACAAACTGTCTTTGTCTAATCATTCAATTCCTTGTGTGTGTGTGTATGTGTACTCACCTGGTTGTGTTTGCGAGGTTGAGCTCTGGCTCTTTGGTCCCACCTCTCAACTGTCAATCAGCTGGTGTACAGATTCCTGAGCCTATTGGGCTCTATCATATCTACATCTGAAACTGTGCATGGAGTCTGCCTCCACCACAACACTACTTAATGCATTCCATTTGTTAACTACTCTGACACTGAAAAAATTCTTTCTAACATCTCTGTGGCTCATCTGGGTACTAAGTTTCCACCTGTGTCCCCTTGTTCGTGTCCCACCCGTGCTGAAGAGTTTGTCTTTGTCCATCCTGCCAATTCCCCTGAGAACTTTGTAAGTGGTTATCATGTCTCCCCTTACACTTCTGTTTTCCAGGGTTGTGAGGTTCAGCTCCCTTAGCCTTTCCTCGTAACCCATTCCTCTCAGTTCCTGGACCAGTCTGGTGGCATACCTCTGAATCTCCTCTAACTTCGTCTTGTGTTTAACTAGGTATGGACTCCAGGCTGGAGCTGCATATTCCAGGATTGGTCTTACATACGTGGTATACAGGGTCCTGAACCCTGTGTGTGTGTGTACTCACCTATTTGTGCTTGCAGGATCGAGCATTGGCTCTTGGATCCCGCCTTTCCAGCCATCGGTTGTTTACAGCAATGACTCCTGTCCCATTTCCCTATCATACCTAATTTTAAAAGTATGAATAGAGTTTGCTTCCACAACCTGTTCCCCAAGTGCATTCCATTTTTCCACTACTCTCACGCTAAAAGAAAACTTCCTAACATCTCTGTGACTCATCTGAGTTTCCAGTTTCCACCCATGTCCCCTCGTTCTGTTATTATTACGTGTGTACATTTCATCTATTTCCACTTTGTCAATTCCCCTGAGTATTTTGTATGTACCTATCATATCTTCTCTCTCCCTTCTTTTCTCTAGTGTCGTAAGGTTCAGTTCCCTCAGACGTTCTTCATATCCCATCCCTCGTAACTCTGGGACAAGCCTCGTCGCAAACCTCTGAACCTTCTCCAGTTTCCTTATGTGTTTCTTCAGGTGGGGGCTCCATGATGGCGCGGCATACTCTAAGACGGGTCTCACGTAGGCAGTGTAAAGCGCCCTAAAAGCCTCCTCACCCGCAATGCGCCCTAAAAGCCACACACACACACACGTGTGTGTGTATGGACCATATATATATATATATATATATATATATATATATATATATATATATATATATATATATATATATATATATATATATAACTAAGTTTTCAGTTGCATATAGTCCTGGGGACCATTCAGGCTTGTTCGCATACATATATTATATATATATATATATATATATATATATATATATATATATATATATATATATATATATATATATATATATATATATATATAATTAATTTGTTCGTGTTATTATTACGTTATTGATACTCGCTTATTTGTCTTTGTAGGATCGAACTTTAGCTCTTGAACCCCGCCTCTCTAGCCGCCGTTGTCTAATACAATGACTCCTGACCTATTCCTCTATTTTAACAACTTTTAATTATGATTATTTATTATTTAATTGTGAATTATGAATTAATTATTAATTATTTTAATTATGAAGGAAGTTCACTTCTTCAATCTACTCTCTTAAATCATTCCATTTTCCCACTACTCTTACGCTAAAAGTAAACTGTCTAACAGCTCTGTGGCTCATCTGTTTCTCAAGCGTCACCCTATGACCTCTTGGTCTACCAGGCATTTATTACAAACATTTCCTCTCTTCTAGCGTAATCAGGTTTAGTTCTTTCAGTCTCTCTTCATACCCCCCATCCTTCAATTCTGAGACGGGCCTCGTGGCAAACATCTCAACCTTTTCCAGATTCAGAATAATTTTTTTTTTTAGATTTAGCAGGATGGGTCGGCATAGTCTAAGACTGGTCACTTAACAGGTGTACAGCGGTCTAAATGCCTTGTTTAGGTTCCTGAATGATTATCCTATTTATACGAGCCTCCGGAGGTAGGCTGGTGTTACGCCCACCACCACTCCCAGGTCTTTTCCTCTTGTTGTTACAAGGAGGTAGTTTCCCTTCCTTGTGTACTGTACTTTAAGTCTCCTGGCACTTGGTCCCATTTCCATTACCTTACAATTGTTGGTTGTGAACTTCAGTAGCCATTTCTCGGACCAAGGAATAGTTCTACTCCGCAAGCCCGGCCCGGGGCCAGGGTCGTCTTGCGATAACTTGGTCCAATAGGGTGTTGCTTGGAGCGGCCCGCAGGCCCACGTATCCATCACAGCCCGGTTGGTCCGGCACTTCATGCAGAAAACTGTCCAGTTTTTTTCTTGAAGACTTTCACGTTTTTTTTTCGGGAATATTTCTTATATTTGCTGGGAGGATGTTGAAGAACCGTGGCCCTCTGATGTTTATAGTGTTCTCTGATTGTTGATATGAGAATGAGAAGAGCAGTGGTGCAAGGACTGTGCCCTGGGGTACAGTGGTACCAGGTCTGTGCCCTAGGGTACAGTATTGCAAGGACTGTGCCCTGGGGTACAGTGGTGCCAGGACTGTGCCCTGGGGTACAGTAGGGCCGGGACTGTGCCCTGGGGTACAGTAGGGCCGGGACTGTGCCCTGGGGTACAGTAGGGCCGGGACTGTGCCCTGGGGTACAGTAGGGCCGGGACTGTGCCCTGGGGTACAGTAGGGCCGGGACTGTACCCTGGGGTACAGTGGTGCCAGGACTGTGCCCTGGGGTACAGTAGGGCCGGGACTGTGCCCTGGGGTACAGTGGTGCCAGGACTGTACCCTGGGGTACAGTGGTGCCAGGTCTGTACCCTGGGGTACAGTGGTGCCAGGACTGTACCCTGGGGTACAGTGGTGCCAGGACTGTACCCTGGGGTACAGTGGTGCCGGGACTGTGCCCTGGGGTACAGTAGTGCCGGGACTGTGCCCTGGGGTACAGTGGTGCCGGGACTGTGCCCTGGGGTACAGTGGTGCCAGGACTGTGCCCTGGGGTACAGTAGTGCCGGGACTGTGCCCTGGGGTACAGTGGTGCCAGGTCTGTACCCTGGGGTACAGTGGTGCCAGGACTGTGCCCTGGGGTACAGTAGGGCCGGGACTGTGCCCTGGGGTACAGTAGTGCCGGGACTGTACCCTGGGGTACAGTAGGGCCGGGACTGTGCCCTGGGGTACAGTGGTGCCAGGACTGTACCCTGGGGTACAGTGGTGCCAGGACTGTGCCCTGGGGTACAGTGGTACCAGGACTGTGCCCTGGGGTACAGTGGTGCCGGGACTGTACCCTGGGGTACAGTGGTGCCAGGTCTGTGCCCTGGGGTACAGTGGTGCAAGGACTGTGGCGTGAGTGGCGAAGCAGAACAGGTTGGAAGAAACATGAAACAATGGTACACACAATACAAGTTGTGGGTGACTTTAGCGCGTTCATTCGTCATCAGCAGTTGTGGACCGAGTGTGGACCAGTCTTACTAAGGACATATAAGAAGGACAAGATGTGAGAGGTACCTGCTTGATACCTGGTTGATGGAGTTCTGGGAGTTCTTCTACTCCCCAAGCCCGGCCGAGGCCAAGCTCGACTTGTGAGAGTTTGGTCCACCAGGCTGTTGCTTGGAGCGGCCCACATGCTTACATATCCACCACAGCCCCGTTGGTCCGGAACTTCTTTTAGAAAACAGTCCAGTTTCCTCTTGAAGATGTCCACGGTTATTCCGGCAATATTTCTTACGCTCGCTGGGAGGACGTTGAACAACAGCGGACCTCTGATGTTTATACAGTGTTCTCTGATTGTGCCTATGGCACCTCTGCTCTTCACTGGTTCTATTCTGAATTTTCTTCCATATCGTTCACTCCAGTATGTTGTTATTTTACTGTTCAGATTTGGGACTTGGCCCTCCAGTATTTTCCATGTGTATATTATTTGGTATCTGTCTCGTCTCCTTTCAAGTGAGTACATTTGGAGAGCTTTGAGACGATCCCAATAATTTAGGTGCTTTATCTTGTCTATGCGTGCCGTATATGTTCTCTGTATTCCCTCTATTTCAGCAATCTCTCCTGCTCTGAAGGGGGAAGTGAGTACTGAGCAGTATTCGAGACGGGACAACACAAGTGACTTGAAGAGTACAACCATTATGGTGGGATCTCTGGACTTGAAGGTTCTCGTAATCCATCCTATCATTTTCCTGGCTGCCGCAATATTTGCTTAGTTATGCTCCCTAAACGTTAGGTCGTCAGACATTATTATTCCCAAAACCTTGACATGCTGTTTACCTACTATGGCCAAATGACAACACTTATAAGAGGTGTTGTTATAAGCGAGGCCCCTCACCACGCCGCCAATTGTTAAGTCATTCTTAACCTGGTGTTCCTGGTATTCAATATTATGGGAAGTGAATTGTCATCAACTAATATTAGTGCTGGTGTAGAACACGTAGTGCGTGCGTGCAGGCGAGAGGGCGGACGCCCCAGGTATGATGACAACACGAACCGGAAGTTAGAGGGAAGTGTGGCCCCCACCTCTCTCTGCTTCCGGGTGCTGGCAACAGTAAGGAAGACAACGACGGTGTTGTCAACAGTAAGGAAGACAACGACGGTGTTGTCAACAGTAAGGAAGACAACGACGGTGTTGTCAACAGTAAGGAAGACAACGACGGTGTTGTTAACAGTAAGACAACGACGGTGTTGTCAACAGTAAGGAAGACAACGACGGTGTTGTCAACAGTAAGACAACGACGGTGTTGTCAACAGGAAGACAACGACGGTGTTGTCAACAGTAAGACAACGACGGTGTTGTCAACAGTAAGACAACGACGGTGTTGTCAACAGTAAGGAAGACAACGACGGTGTTGTCAACAGTAAGACAACGACGGTGTTGTCAACAGGAAGACAACGACGGTGTTGTCAACAGTAAGACAACGACGGTGTTGTCAACAGTAAGACAACGGCGGTGTTGTCAACAGTAAGACAACGACGGTGTTGTCAACAGTAAGACAACGACGGTGTTGTCAACAGTAAGACAACGACGGTGTTGTCAACAGTAAGGAAGACAACGACGGTGTTGTCAACAGTAAGACAACGGCGGTGTTGTCAACAGTAAGACAACGGCGGTGTTGTCAACAGTAAGACAACGACGGTGTTGTCAACAGTAAGACAACGACGGTGTTGTCAACAGTAAGGAAGACAACGACGGTGTTGTCAACAGTAAGACAACGACGGTGTTGTCAACAGTAAGACAACGGCGGTGTTGTCAACAGTAAGACAACGACGGTGTTGTCAACAGTAAGACAACGACGGTGTTGTCAACAGTAAGACAACGACGGGGCTGTCAACAGTAAGGAAGACAACAACGGTGTTGTCAACAGTAAGGAAGACAACAACGGGGTTGTTAACAGTAAGGAAGACAACAACGGTGTTGTCAACAGTAAGGAAGACAACAACGGGGGTTGTTAACAGTAAGGAAGACAACAACGGTGTTGTCAACAGTAAGGAAGACAACAACGGGGTTGTTAACAGTAAGGAAGACAACAACGGTGTTGTCAACAGTAAGGAAGACAACAACGGGGCTGTTAACAGTAAGGAAGACAACGACGGGGTTGTCAACAGTAAGGAAGACAACAACGGGGTTGTCAACAGTAAGGAAGACAACAACGGGGTTGTCAACAGTAAGGAAGACAACAACGGGGTTGTCAACAGTAAGGAAGACAACAACGGTGTTGTCAACAGTAAGTAAGACAACGACGGGGTTGTCAACAGTAAGGAAGACAACAACGGTGTTGTCAACAGTAAGGAAGACAACGACGGTGTTGTCAACAGTAAGGAAGACAACAACGGGGCTGTCAACAGTAAGGAAGACAACAACGGGGTTGTCAACAGTAAGGAAGACAACGACGGGGCTGTCAACAGTAAGGAAGACAACGACGGGGTTGTCAACAGTAAAACAACAACGGTGTTGTCAACAGTAAGGAAGACTTAAGATGGTAGAGGGAGTGGCCAGCAGTTGACCAGTACCTGACCACAATCCTACAATTGTATGATTGTATGACCTGGTAATACACCAGGTCAAACAATCCTACAATTGTATGACCTGGTAAAATATACGAATATTTACTGCTCAACTGTAAATCTATTTTCCTTCTTTTGAGTGAAATTGATTTGGGTGTAACGTTTAAGCTGCGGCCATGCCCTTTCACCGTCATGAAATATTAGCTTCTGTACACCGTCTCTCACCCGTCCATCTTCCTGTCAATATATTTAGCAATTTTAATTTTTCGAGCTCCATCTTACCCTTCGTCGCTCGGTACTGAACACCGTCCAATATGTCAATATACTTTATCAAACACGTTGACCAAAACTGTATGACATAATGAAGCATTGGAGTAAATGGGGGAACAAATCCACAAAGGCCGTGACGAGGATTCGAACCTGCGTCCGGGAGCATCCCAGACACTGCCCTAATCGACTGAGCTACGACATGGTTAAAAAAAAGAGTTGAAACCAGAAGTTCTACTGAACTTACTTGGATCCTGCAGCCTCTCCGAGACACAAACCAGGGTTTTACACCCCCCCCCCCCTGCACAGAACTTCGGTTTCAACCCTTTTAGCCCTGTCGTTGCTCAGTCGATTAAGGCAGTGTCTGGGATGCTCTAGGACGCAGGTTCGAATCCTCGTCAGGGCCCTTGTGGTTTTGTTCATTTGATGCATCACGTTAGTGTGATCTCTGTGTGTAAATGGTTAAAAAAAAAAACTTGTTTAAGATTGATATAACAAATATCGCCCAAAATGTAGCCTAATATTCTAATAACTCAACAGCCTCGTTGAACAGCTTACATGGCTTCAGGAACTCTTGCCTTCAGGCCTGACGGCTGAGTGGACAGCGCTCGGGATTCATAGTCCTAAGGTTCCGGGTTCGATCCCCGGTGGAGGCGGAAACAAATGGGCAGATTTTCTTTCACTCTGATGCCCCCTGTTCACCTAGCAGTAAATCGGTACCTGGGAGTTAGTCAGCTGCTACGGGCTGCTTCCTTGGTGTGTGTAACAAAAAGGAGGCCTGGTCGAGGACCGGGCCGCGGGGACACTAAGCCCCGAAATGTATTCCTGTTTATATCCGATATCAGAATATGGGAATAGCAGTGGTACCAGGACTGTGCCCTGGGGTACAGTGGTACCAGGACTGTGCCCTGGGGTACAGTGGTACCAGGACTGTGCCCTGGGGTACAGTGGTACCAGGACTGTGCCCTGGGGTACAGTGGTACCAGGACTGTGCCCTGGGGTACAGTGGTACCAGGACTGTGCCCTGGGGTACAGTGGTGCCAGGACTGTGCCCTGGGGTACAGTGGTACCAGGACTGTGCCCTGGGGTACAGTGGTACCAGGACTGTGCCCTGGGGTACAGTGGTGCCAGGAGCATGGGTTTCTAAACCCATGCTGCCTGGTGTTATACTTCCCTTCCTTCTCCATGTACTTCACAAATCTCTGACTGATTATTTTTTCGAATATTTTACCTGGTACTTCAAGGAGGGAAATTTTTCTGTAGTTTTCAGTTTGGGTTGGGGGTTTACCTGGCTTGGGGATTAATCTTATTGTGGCATTCTTGAAGTATGTGGGGAATAGTCAAGATGCAA
>WNGS01052195.1:51365-72457 GCA_020271785.1 Procambarus virginalis
GTGACCAAGACAGTGACCAAGACAGTGACCAAGACAGTGACCAAGACGGTGACCAAGACGGTGACCAAGACGGTGACCAGACGGTGACCAAGACGAAGTGACCAAGACGGTGACCAAGACGGTGACCAAGACGGTGACCAAGACGGTGGCCAAGACGGTGGCCAAGACAGTGCCAAGACGTGGTCAAGACAGTGAACAAGACAGTGGTCAAGACAGTGACCAAGACGGTGACCAAGACAGTGACCAAGACAGTGACAAGACAGTGACCAAGACAGTGGTCCAGACAGTGACCAAGACAGTGGTCAAGACAGGACCAAGACAGTGGTCCAGACAGTGACCAAGACGGTGACCAAGACAGTGACCAAGACAGTGACCAAGACGGTGACCAAGACGGTGACCAAGACGGTGCCAAGACGGTGACCAAGACGGTGACCAAGACGGTGACCAAGACGTGACCAAGACGGTGACCAAGACAGTGGCCAAGACAGTGGTCAAGACAGTGACCAAGACTGGTCAAGACAGTGACAAGACAGTGGTCAAGACAGTGACCAAGACAGTGACCAAAACAGTGACCAAGACGGTGACCAAGACGGTGACCAAGACGTGACCAAGACGGTGACCAAGAAAGTGACCAAGACAGGGTCCAAGACAGTGACCAAGACGGTGGTCCAGACAGTGACCAAGACGGTGACCAAGACGGTGACCAAGACGGTGGTCCAAGACAGTGACCAAGACAGTGACCAAGACGGTGGTCCAAGACAGTGACCAAGAGGTGGCCAAGACGGTGACCAAGACGGTGACCAAACAGTGACCAAGACGGTGACCAAGACGGTGACCAAGACAGTGACCAAGACGGTGACCAAGACAGTGACCAAGACAGTGACCAAGACGGTGACCAAGACGGTGACCAAGACGGTGACCAAGACGGTGACCAAGACGGTGACCAAGACGGTGACCAGACAGTGACCAAGACAGTGACCAAGACGGTGGTCCAAGACAGTGACCAAGACAGTGACCAAGACGGTGGTCCAAGACGGTGACCAAGACGGAGACAAAGACGGTGACCAAGACAGTGACCAAGACGGTGGCCAAGACGGTGGCCAAGACAGTGACCAAGACGGTGGCCAAGACGGTGGCCAAGACAGTGACCAAGACGGTGACAAGACGGTGACCAAGACGGTGGCCAAGACAGTGACCAAGACGGTGACCAAGACGGTGGCCAAGACAGTGACCAAGACGGTGGTCCAAGATAGTGACCAAGACGGTGACCAAGACAGTGACCAAGACGGTGACCAAGACAGTGACCAAGACAGTGACCAAGACGGTGGTCCAAGACAGTGACCAAGACGGTGGCCAAGACGGGGGCCAAGACGGTGGCCAAGACGGTGGCCAGACAGTGACCAAGACGGTGGCCAAGACGGTGGCCAAGACGGTGACCAAGACGGTGACCAAGACAGTGACCAAGACGGTGGTCCAAGACAGTGGCCAAGACGGTGGCCAAGACGGTGGCCAAGACAGTGACCAAGACAGTGACCAAGACGGTGGTCCAAGACAGTGACCAAGACGGTGACCAAGACAGTGACCAAGACAGTGACCAAGACGGTGGTCCAAGACAGTGACCAAGACGGTGGCCAAGACGGTGGCCAAGACGGTGGCCAAGACAGTGACCAAGACGGTGGCCAAGACGGTGGCCAAGACGGTGACCAAGACGGTGACCAAGACGGTGACCAAGACGGTGACCAAGACAGTGACCAAGACAGTGACCAAGACGGTGGTCCAAGACAGTGACCAAGACAGTGACCAAGACGGTGGTCCAAGACGGTGACCAAGACGGAGACAAAGACGGTGACCAAGACAATGACCAAGACGGTGGCCAAGACGGTGGCCAAGACAGTGACCAAGACGGTGGCCAAGACGGTGGCCAAGACAGTGACCAAGACGGTGACCAAGACGGTGACCAAGACGGTGGCCAAGACAGTGACCAAGACGGTGACCAAGACGGTGGCCAAGACGGTGGCCAAGACAGTGACCAAGACGGTGGTCCAAGATAGTGACCAAGACGGTGACCAAGACAGTGACCAAGACGGTGACCAAGACACGACCAAGACAGTGACCAAGACGGTGGTCCAAGACAGTGACCAAGACGGTGGCCAAGACGGTGGCCAAGACGGTGGCCAAGACGGTGGCCAAGACAGTGACCAAGACGGTGGCCAAGACGGTGGCCAAGACGGTGACCCAGACGGTGACCAAGACAGTGACCAAGACGGTGGTCCAGACAGTGGCCAAGACGGTGGCCAAGACGGTGACCAAGACGGTGACCAAGACGGTGACCAAGACGGTGGCCAAGACGGTGGTCCAAGACAGTGACCAAGACGGTGGCCAAGACAGTGACCAAGACGGTGGTCCAAGACAGTGACCAAGACAGTGACCAAGACGGTGGTCCAAGACAGTGACCAAGACGGTGGTCCAAGACAGTGACCAAGACAGTGACCAAGACGGTGACCAAGACAGTGACCAAGACAGTGACCAAGACGGTGACCAAGACAATGACCAAGACGGTGACCAAGACGGTGACCAAGACAGTGGTCAAGACAGTGACCAAGACAGTGACCAAGACAGTGACCAAGACGGTGACCAAGACGGTGACCAAGACGGTGACCAAGACAGTGACCAAGATAGTGACCAAGACGGTGACCAAGACGGTGACCAAGACAGTGACCAAGACAGTGGTCAAGCCAGTGACCAAGACAGTGACCAAGACAGTGGTCAAGACGGTGACCAAGACAGTGACCAAGACGGTGACCAAGACGGTGACCAAGACGGTGACCAAGACGGTGACCAAGACGGTGACCAAGACAGTGACCAAGACGGTGACCAAGACAGTGACCAAGACGGTTCAACGCCCACAGGGCTTTCCTCTTAACTACTCCACGGCCGATGTTAAACAAACAAACACACATTAAACACGTGTAACGACATTTCTGTCCGATCTAGACCATTATCAACCTGGATTTGACGGTTATTTTGAGGTTATCTTGAGATAACTTCGGGCTTAGTGTCCCAGCGGCCCGGTCCTCGCCTAGGCCTCCTTTTTTTACATATCCCCAGGAAGCAGCCCATAGCAGCTGTGTAACTCCCAGGTATCTATTTACTGCTAGGTGAACAGAGGCGTCAGTGTGAAAGAAATTCTGCCCATTTGTTTACGTCTCCCCCGGGGATCGAACCCGCAACCTTAGGACTACTAATCCCGCAACCCGTCCTCGCAAATTTAATAAGTCAATATGACTTATTAGTTACGTGCATAGGTGACATACTTAACATAATAGTTTCCCTTGAAAATCTTCATAGAAAACACCGACCTTACCTCACCTTGTTAGTATATTAAAATAAGCATCTTATAGCTTCGTAATTACAATTGTTACTTAACCTATTATAGGTATAGGTTAGGTAATAATTGTAATAAGCAATAAGATGCTTATCTTAACATACTAACAAGGTTAGGTAAGGTCGGTGTTTTCTATGAAGATTTTCAAGGGAAACTATTATGTTAAGTATGTCACCTATGCACATATTTAATAAGTCAATATTGACTTATTAAATTTGCGAGGACGGGTTGAATCCCGCGTGCTGTCCACTCAGCCGTCAGGCCGAGTGGACAGAACGGACACAAACCTCTCTACTTTAGCAACTTTTCTACCGCGTGACTGTTCTGTTGTTCACTCTTCACACTCAGTGATAAACAGCTCAGTTCTGTCTACATTAATTATACGAAGAGAACCTTCGTCAGCTATTCGTATTACCCAAGAGACAGAAAGGTTATAATTCAATACAGATCACCATATCTTGAGGTTATCTTGAGAGGATTTCGGGGCTTTAGTGTCCCCGCGGCCCGGTCCTCGACCAGGCCTCCACCCCTACGAAGCAGCCCGTGACAGCTGACTAACACCCAGGTACCTGCTTTACTGCTAGGTAACAGGGGCATAGGGTGAAAGAAACTCTGCCCATTGTTTCTCGCCGGCGCCCGGAATCGAACCCGGGACCACAGGATCACAAGTCCAGCGTGCTGTCCGCTCGGCCGACCGGCTCCCGGCTCCAGCTATGCAGGTGCTAACTTGCAGAGAAAACATTGTTTAGTCAGTTTCTAAATGTATACACGTTATTTCTGCGAACTGTATCACTTGGTAAGCTGGTTGGCGTGTTTATAAATTCTCAAGTATTTTGCTTCGATACAGGCAAACATTGTACTAGTTATTAGAAGACGCCGTTGTGCGTTGTTCGTACAATTGTAAAGTATTGTTCACCGTTAAGACCGACATGTTTGTTAATCTTAAATACTCCTGTGAAGTCGCCCTTTATTCTTCTCGTTCCAAAACTTCAAAACGTGTTCTGTTAAGAGAGATTCCTATGAATAATTTCCTAGCCTTGTCATCGGTGTTACTCGGCCACTACCCCCTCTCTCTCCCCTCCCTTTAAGCATGACAATTCTAATAGAAAATACTAATGTATTGTATTGGGCGAGGCTAACTTTGTCGGGTCGAAAACTAAAAAGATTTCAATATGAAGCCTAAAGCTATCTGCCATTTTGTACAGTATAGCTGTACACAACAACCTCAGGACACTGTAGGCCTACTGATCCTGGGCGCTGCCAACCTCCCGCCCTGGGCGCTGCCAACCTCCCGCCCTGGGCGCTGCCAACCTCCCGCCCTGGGCGCTGCCAACCTCCCGCCCTGGACGCTGCCAACCTCCCGCCCTGGACGCTGCCAACCTCCCGCCCTGGCCCTGCCAACCTCCCGCCCTGGGCGCTGCCAACCTCCCGCCCTGGGACCTGCCAACCTCCCGCCCTGGGCGCTGCCAACCTCCCGCCCTGGGACCTGCCAACCTTCCGCCCTGGGCCCTGCCAACCTCCCGCCCTGGGACCTGCCAACCTTCCGCCCTGGGCCCTGCCAACCTCACGCCCTGGGCGCTGCCAACCTCCCGCCCTGGGCGCTGCCAACCTCCCGCCCTGGACGCTGCCAACCTCCCGCCCTGGGCGCTGCCAACCTCCCGCCCTGGGCGCTGCCAACCTCCCGCCCTGGACGCTGCCAACCTCCCGCCCTGGCGCTGCCAACCTCCCGCCCTGGACGCTGCCAACCTCCCGCCCTGGGCGCTGCCACCCTCACGCCCTGGGACCTGCCAACCTCCCGCCCTGGGCCCTGCCAACCTCCCGCCCTGGGCGCTGCCAATCTCCCGCCCTGGGCGCTGCCAACCTCCCGCCCTGGGCCCTGCCAACCTCCCGCCCTGGGCCCTGCCAACCTCCCGCCCTGGGCCCTGCCAACCTCCCGCCCTGGGCGCTGCCAACCTCCCGCCCTGGGCGCTGCCAACCTCCCGCCCTGGGCGCTGCCAACCTCCCGCCCTGGCGCTGCCAACCTCCCGCCCTGGGCGCTGCCAACCTCCCGCCCTGGGCGCTGCCAACCTCCCGCCCTGGACGCTGCCAACCTCCCGCCCTTGACGCTGCCAACCTCCGCCCTGGACGCTGCCAACCTCACGCCCTGGGCGCTGCCAACATTCCGCCCTGGCCGCTGCCAACCTCCCGCCCTGGGCGCTGCCAACCTCCCGCCCTGGGCCCTGCCAACCTCCCGCCCTGGGCCCTGCCAACCTCCCGCCCTGGGCGCTGCCAACCTCCCGCCCTGGGCGCTGCCAACCTCCCGTCCTGGGCGCTGCCAACCTCCCGCCCTGGGGCCTGCCAACCTCCCGCCCTGGCGCTGCCAACCTCCCGCCCTGGGCCCTGCCAACCTCCCGCCCTGGCCCTGCCAACCTCCCGCCCTGGACGCTGCCAACCTCCCGCCCTGGGCCCTGCCAACCTCCCGCCCTGGGCCCTGCCAACCTCACGCCCTGGGCCCTGCCACCCTCACGCCCTGGGCGCTGCCAACCTCCCGCCCTGGACGCTGCCAACCTCCCGCCCTGGGCGCTGCCAACCTCCCGCCCTGGGCCCTGCCAACCTCACGCCCTGGGCCCTGCCACCCTCACGCCCTGGGCGCTGCCAACCTCCCGCCCTGGGCGCTGCCAACCTCCCGCCCTGGGCCCTGCCACCCTCACGCCCTGGGCCCTGCCACCCTCACGCCCTGGCCCTGCCAACCTCACGCCCTGGGCCCTGCCACCCTCACGCCCTGGGCCCTGCCACCCTCACGCCCTGGCCCTGCCACCCTCACGCCCTGGGCCCTGCCACCCTCACGCCCTGGGCCCTGCCACCCTCACGCCCTGGGCGCTGCCAACCTCACGCCCTGGGCCCTGCCACCCTCACGCCCTGGGAGCTGCCAACCTCACGCCCTGGGCCCTGCCACCCTCACGCCCTGGCCCTGCCAACCTCACGCCCTGGGCCCTGCCACCTCACGCCCTGGGCCCTGCCAACCTCACGCCTGGGCCCTGCCAACCTCACGCCCTGGGCCCTGCCAACCTCACGCCCTGGGCCCTGCCACCCTCACGCCCTGGGCCCTGCCAACCTCACGCCCTGGGCCTTGCCACCCTCACGCCCTGGGCCCTGCCACCCTCACGCCCTGGCCCTGCCACCCTCACGCCCTGGGCCCTGCCACCCTCACGCCCTGGGCCCTGCCACCCTCACGCCCTGGGCGCTGCCAACCTCACGCCCTGGGAGCTGCCAACCTCACGCCCTGGGAGCTGCCAACCTCACGCCCTGGCCCTGCCACCCTCACGCCCTGGGCCCTGCCACCCTCACGCCCTGGGCCCTGCCAACCTCACGCCCTGGCCTTGCCACCCTCACGCCCTGGGCGCTGCCACCCTCACGCCCTGGGCGCTGCCAACCTCACGCCCTGGGCGCTGCCAACCTCACGCCCTGGGCGCTGCCAACCTCACGCCCTGCCCGCCAAACACACACCGAAACTACGACGTTGGTACAACGTTCGAACAAGTTTTACCACTTCCTAACCAGTTATAACAACCAATATAGCAAGTTGTAACAGCGTTCTAATACGTCATAAACACGTTAGCCAAGATGTAACAACTTTGTTACAAGTTGTAACAAGCGGAAAATAGAGACAGTTGCGGTTTGTGTTTCCAGGGTGGGCGCTGCCAACCTCACGCCCTGGGCGCTGCCAACCTCACGCCCTGGGCCCTGCCAACCTCCCGCCCTGGGCCCTGCCAACCTCACGCCCTGGGCGCTGCCAACCTCCCGCCCTGGGCCCTGCCAACCTCACGCCCTGGGCGCTACCCGTTTGGAATTCATCTAAAGTGAGAGAAGGCCACTGTTGCTGACCTGGATAAGTTGTAATGCCTACTTAACGGGGAAACTTGATATTCAAACATTCAATGGGAGACTGTTCTAAGTAATATAAACCTCACACAAGGAATAGAACAACTGACTACAGAAGCATATAAACTCCCAGATATGTTCGTTTGCCCAAGGCCAGAAAGAGGACCAGCTTAGAAAGAGGACCATCTTAGAAAGAGGACCAGCTTAGAGAACGCAGACGTCACTACAAAGGAATGAAAAAAGTAACGGAACTGCTTCAGCAGACACGACTGTCCCTACAAAGAATGAATAATTTAAATGGAGGTTGAAGAAATAGAGCAGAGACTGAAGCAATCATATCAGTTTGAAGAATTGCAATTAAAACAGAAAGCCCTAAAAGCCTCCATCAGTACTGGACCTATACTTACAAGTGAAGGTTCATACACAGTGGACGACAAAGTAATTAATGCTAACAATTAAATATGAGGTCATGTTTAGCATCTCAATAAACTGAATAAATGTGGGAGATCCGGACAGCTTCTTTATGCATAAAGATATAAATGACATCAAGCCCCTGAAATATAACTGATATCAACACAAACTCGGCAGCTTTTGAAAGAAACTAAAAACATGCACTCGTCCCGGGGCCAGACTTATGGAATTCCATATTTATAAGGAAATGCAAAGTGCCAATAGCACAGGCACTTGTGTGGAGAAAAAGCTTGGACACGGGGGAATACAGAAACGCTTAAATCAGCAGATACAGCTCCCTTACACAAGGGAGGGAGCAAAGCACTGGAATTATAGACCAGTTGCACTAACATCCCACATAATTACAGTTTTTGAGAGAGTGATCAAGAGTCTGAGAACCAGCTTTATGGAGACCAATGACCTCCATAACCTAGGACAACATAGATTTGGAGCGGGAATATCTCAGCTACTCGACCACTACGAAAAAATCACTGGTACATTAGAAGAAAAGCAGAATGCAGATGTGGTATACCGGACTTTGCAAAAGCATTTGATAAATGTGACCACGGTGTGTAGCCCACGAGATGAGGCAGAGGAGCCGGTCGGCCGAGCGGACAGCACGCTGGACTTGTGATCCTGTGGTCCCAGGTTCGATCCCGGGCGCCGGTGAGAAACAATGGGCAGAGTTTCTTTCACCCCTATGCCCCTGTTACCTAGCAGTAAAATAGGTACCTGGGTGTTAGTCAGCTGTCACGGGCTGCTTCCTGGGGGTGGAGGCCTGGTCGAGGACCGGGCCGCGGGGACACTAAAGCCCCGAAATCATCTCAAGATAACCTCAAGATAACCTCAAGGCAAGTAGGAATAACAGGTAGCGTAGAGTGGGGGATATTCAACTTTCTTAATTAAACCAAAAGTAAAGAATACAGTGAACCAAATAAAATCGAGTCCAAGCGCAGTTAATAATTCTCTGTACCTCAGGGCACAGTCCTTGCACCATATCAGATTTAGAAAAGATACAAGTCACAGCTTCGTATAATCTTTTCCAGATGACAAAAATCTGCATGAAAATTATGTATGCAGAAGACATTAAAAAACTACAAGCTGACATTATTAAAGTTTTAGATTGGGCAGCAGAAAGTAACATGATGTTTAACAGTGATAAATTCCAGGTACTCAGGTACGGTAAAAATGAGGACCTTAAACATAATACAGGGTACAAAACACAATCGAATCTGCCCATAATAGGAAAGTAGCAAGTAAAGGATTTGGGAATAATGATGTCTGACGACTTAATGTTTAAGGAGCGTAACCAAGCAAATTTTACGTCAATCAGAAAAGGGATAGGATGGATTACGAGAACATTAAAAACCAGGGATCCCATCACAATGGTTGTACTCTTCAAATCACTTGTACTGTCCCGTGTGAGTACTGCTCGATACTCACTCCCCCCCTTCAGAGCAGGAAGGGAAGGGAACTATCAGGAGAAAGCGCCAAACCATCACGACTATATAGCCCTTGGAAGGGGTCAGGATAAGGATTTGGGATGGGACGGGGGGGGGGGGGAGGAATAGTGTCCAACCACTTGGACGGTCGAGGATTGAAAGCCGACCTGCATGAAGCGAGACCGTCGCTCTACCGTCCAGTCCAAGTTGTTGAGCAGGAAAGATTGCTGAGACAGCGGGAATACAGAGAACACATGCGGCACACACGATAAAGCCCTTAAACTTTATCCATTGACGTTCTTGCTCATCAACTATACACATCTGTGATTTTCACTTTACATACAACAGTGGTTACTCAAGAAGGCTTCGTGGTGTGGTGGTGGCGGGAACTACCCAGTGCAATTACTCATAAGGTGGCTCTGATATCTGCTTCTGGATTATCTTGCGGGTACCTTACGTTCATTCCGGGGGGTCAACGTCCCCGCGGCCCGGTCTCTAACCAGGCCTCTGGTTGGTGGTCTAGGGCCAGATTCACCAAAGCACTTACGCAAGCACTTACGAACCTGTACATATTTTCTCAATCTTTGACGGCTTTGTTTACAATTATTAAACAGTTAATGAGCTCCGAAGCACCAGGAGGCTGTTTATAACAATAACAACAGTTGAATGGGAAGTTTTCATGCTTGTAAACTGTTTAATAAATGTAACCAAAGCCGTCAAAGTTTGAGGAAAGATGTACACGTTCGTAAGTGCTTTCGTGAATCTGGGCCCCTGTTCAACCAGGCCGTTGGACTCGACTGCTCGCAGCCTGACGTATGAACGGCAGCTTGGTTGCTTCTAAAACTTTTGACAAAGTTGAACACGCCAAACTTTTTGGAGAATTCCTTCGTAAAAAAACATGTCCTGTCATCGCTATTTATATATTTCTTACCAGGTATACAAATTAGCTGTGAAATAGAGTAATGTCTTCTCCGAATGTCTCCCTAAAAAATGGAGGTCAAACAAGGTGCTGTTCTTAATCCAATATCGTTAGGTACCGATCTGGTGCCAAATTCACGAAGCACTTACGCAAGTACTTACGAACCTGTGCATCTTTTCTCAATCTTTGGCGGCTTTGTTTATAACTATTAAACAGTTAATGAGCTCCGAAGCACCAGGAGGCTGTTTATAACAATAACAACAGTTGAATGGGTTTCAGTTTCATGCTCATAAACTGTTTCATAAATGTAACCAAAGCCTTCAAAGACTTGAGGAAAGATGTATAGTTTTTTCGAAAGTAGTTGCGTAACTGCTTCGTGAATCTGGCGCCCGGTCAGCAGAGAGAGCAGGGAGACCCACAGCTGGATATAGGGAAGTATGCAGGACCTGCTGTCACGCAGACGGGGATTACTGCTGGGCAGTTTGAATCCAACTAAAGTCGGAACGATGTTTTATGAGCTGTGTCTGGAGTGATTTTTGAGTCGAATGCCCCAGAAGCTGTTGATGTATAATGCCGAGGGTGTATATCTGTATACTCGTCATGGTATGATTAATGTGTATATCTGTATACTCGTCATGGTATCATTAATTTATTTTGGTTCTACTACTAATTATCTCATCATCCCAATTTTGAGATATAAATTATGCCAAATGTGTGTCTTAGTGCACTGATGTTAATAACTTTGTCTTTACAATATATCATCTTTATAACTGTCAGTTAAATGACATTCAATTTATGCCAAAAATGTAAGTTTGATTTAGACTGTTGTACACCTGTTTAGACCAGTCAACATTGTAATGATTTATGCAACAGTTTCCGATTTACTTTCATTAAGTATTCGGTGTTCAAGTGTCTTAGTAGCTTGTGTTTTACCATATCCAATATGCACTACTTTACTTGAATTCAAACTCGTATGACCCATCATAAAACCATCAGACCAATTAGAAAGGAAGTTATGGAGTGCAACCAATCACCGGCAGCCACGTGGTACTGTAGCTGCCTCCCAGCAGCCAGATTCACGAAGCAGTTACGCAAGCACTTACGAACGTATGCATCTTGACCCCAATCTTTGACGGCTTTGGTTACATTAATTAAACAGTTTACAAGCATGAAAACTTGCCAATCAACTGTTGTAATTGATATAAACAGCCTCCTGGTGCTTCGGCGCTCATTAAATGTTTTATAATTGTAAACAAAGCCGCCAAAGATTGAGAAAAGATGTACAGGTTCGTAAGTGCTTGCGTAACTGCTTCGTGAATCTGGCCCCTGGTTTAAGCGTCTGCAATTTTATGTCGAGTTGTGTAACCCATTATCAATGTCATTTATGCAAGAACAAAAGTTGTCCCAAAACTCTGATATCATCCAGTTAATACATGTTCTATCCCAATACATGATCCAACACCTGCAATGTTAAATGGGATTATTGTATTATGATTTGTGTATTTGTATTCACTGAATTTGTGCGCCCCTTGAGGGACTTGAAGTAGAGAGGGGTGGAAATAGCCTAAGCTACTCTATCCCTCTGAGATGTATCCCTCTGGGATGTATTTTTTCTTGTCTCAATAAACATACTTGAACTTTTACAACGGGAGAGATTTACGACGAGGGACTTATACAATGCTTTGTACAAATATACCGTCTTGCTTTCGCCATAAAAAATAAAATGGATTATAGCAAAAATAAATCCAAATGTGTTAAAAGCTGAACGATTTCTCTAAAGTCACATTACGTATATTTAATTAGATGACTTTTCAAATGTAGTTACCGTGTTATACCATTTATTCTTTAATAAATGTTATGACGAGATTACACAAGTAAAGCTAACTGCTCAATAGTTTCTGGAAAAGCTATTGTTCACATTCTATTAATCAGTTTATCATTTATGTTTCCAGTCGTGCGAAACTGTTCGTCTCAAGGACATTACAAATTAGTCAAAAGTTCCATAATTTACTTTTAGCTTCACCGTACTGAGAACAATGCATACATCCTATCATTTGTTCAATTAAATATTATGTTGAGCGAAATTTGATATTATTGACTAAATTCCTTGACTTGTGAGAGCTTGGTCACTTCTTGCAGAAAATGCGTAGTTTTTTCTTGAAGAATTCCACTTCTGTTCCGGCAATATTTCTTATACTTGCTCAGAGGATTGAAGGGAAGGGAAGTATCAGGGGTAAAGCGCCAAGCCATTACGACTATATAGCACTGGGAAGGGATCAGGATAAGGATATGTGATGGGACGGAGTAGTGGTGGGAAGGAATGGTGCCCAACCACTTGGACGGTCGGGATTGAACGCCGATCTGCACGAAGCGAGACCGTCGGTCTACTGTCCAACCCAAGTAGTTGACCAAGAACTTGCAGAAATGGTAAATTGATACAGGCTCCCCTCCACCCCCCTTATGGCTTGCATGTCCCAAACCATAGATTTGTGAAAGGAACATTTACTACAAACATAAACCAATCTCACTTACCAACTAATCTTATTTAACGCAAGTGAATCTTAGGCTACAGGACACAGACAACGTCCCGATATTCACTTTTGTGTCAATACTGACCAGTGCGTTAGGGCTAGGCTGTTCACCTCGGGATCAATACCATTTAATAACACTTACAGACGAGCGGTTTTCACGAGCACTGATACTTAAACAAACGCGTCACATAACGACGTTGGCCTACTGTAAAACACTACAAACACTTAAACAAATCATAAACAACATTTTTACACTCATGATACTTGTATTTGTTGCTGCTGAGTAGAGCGGCACTTTCTCTGTAGTCATCCGCAGCCAGCCACACACTTTATGAACACCGCGTGTATTAGTTAATTCTTAAGGGTGAGGGGGGGGGCTCAAGTGAAGCTAAGGGGGGGGGGGGGCTGAAGTGAAGCTGAGGGGGGGGGGGCTGAGTGAAGTGATGAGGGGGGGGGGGGCTGAAGTGAAGCTGAGGGGGCTGAAGTGAAGCTAAGGGGGGGGGCTGAAGTGAAGCTGAGGGGGCTGAAGTGAAGCTGAGGGGGGTCTGAAGTAAAGCTGAGAGGGGGCTAAAGTGAAGCTAAGGGGGGGGGGGCTGAAGTGAAGCTGAGGGGGGCTGAAGTGAAGCTAAGGGGGGGGGCTGAATTGAAGCTGAGGGGGGAGGGGGCTGAAGTGATGTTGAGGGAGGGGGGGGGAGGGGTGCAACTCGTGTTGACCAAGACTGACACGACGCGATGAATCATGGCAGCCACTTTCCAAGCAATTAGTCTCGCCATCAAATCCCTCCAAGTTGCGTTTGTGAGACGTCTAAGGCCCGATGTTGCTGTGTGGGCTGCCGTGCCGTGTGTCTGGGGTGATCAGCCCCCCCCCCACCTCATGGATGGTTGTGTGGTCTACCGTGCCGTGTGTCTGGGGTGATCAGCCCCCCCCCCCACCTCATGGATGGTTGTGTGGTCTACCGTGCCGTGTGTCTGGGGTGATCAGCCCCCCCCCACCTCATGGATGGTTGGGTGGTCTACCGTGCGGTGTGTCTGGGGTGATCAGCCCCCCACCTCATGGATGGTTGTGTGGTCTACCGTGCCGTGTGTCTGGGGTGATCGCCCCCCCCCCACCTCATGGATGGTTGGGTGGTCTACCGTGCCGTGTGTCTGGGGTGATCAGCCCCCCCCCCCACCTCATGGATGGTTGTGTGGTCTACCGTGCCGTGTGTCTGGGGTGATCAGCCCCCCACCTCATGGATGGTTGTGTGGTCTACCGTGCCGTGTGTCTGGGGTGATCAGCCCCCCCCCACCTCATGGATGGTTGTGTGGTCTACCGTGCCGTGTGTCTGGGGTGATCAGCCCCCCCCCCCACCTCATGGATGGTTGTGTGGTCTACCGTGCCGTGTGTCTGGGGTGATCAGCCCCCCACCTCATGGATGGTTGTGTGGTCTACCGTGCCGTGTGTCTGGGGTGATCAGCCCCCCCCCCCCCTCATGGATGGTTGTGTGGTCTACCGTGCTGTGTGTCTGGGGTGATCAGCCCCCCACCTCATGGATGGTTGTGTGGTCTACCGTGCCGTGTGTCTGGGGTGATCAGCCCCCCCCCCTCATGGATGGTTGTGTGGTCTACCGTGCTGTGTGTCTGGGGTGATCAGCCCCCCACCTCATGGATGGTTGTGTGGTCTACCGTGCCGTGTGTCTGGGGTGATCAGCCCCCACCTCATGGATGGTTGTGCCCTCAGTGTACCTCAACACCCCGTATTATACACTCATACGTCACACCTCACTGGTTATTGTAATAATATTCTCATTCTCTCACACACACACGCGCGTGCACACAGTCACAGGGATGCCTTGAACGTGTTCAGCCAGAGTCGTAAGTCAGTGGGATGGACCACTGAAGTTGTCGAGGCCAATTCGATACATAGTTTTATATGTAATTATACGAAAATCAGGCTTGGATACAAATATTACTGGCAATATGGTACAGTTGTTAATGATTATGACACCAGATGTAAACTTTGTGTTATGTTAAGGTCTCACACCCTCACCCATTACGTTCTGGATTGTCCGTTGATTAATGTATATAGAAACACTGAGATAAGGACTGTTCCTGAACACATAGCCTGATTGGATCACAACGGAAAGGTTGATGAGATTCTGGAGAGAGATGTAACAATTGTCCACCAAGATTGTAACCTTTTGTTGAATTGTCAATGTCTATTGTAACTGTGTGTGTGTACGTCAGGTAACATTCTACATGTGTACACGAAGAAATATTTTTGTTTATCGACCAGAATGTTCGGTAACATATTGATTGATTGTGAGATATATATATATATATATATATATATATATATATATATATATATATATATATATATATATATATATATATACATACACACACACACTATTATATATATATATACACACACACACACACTATTATATATAAATACACACACACACACACACACACACACACACACACACACACACACACACACACACACACACACACACACACACACACACACACACACACACACACATCGTCAGGGCGGACAAAGACAAACTCTTCACCACGGGTGGGACACGAACAAGGGGACACAGGTGGAAACTTAGTACCCAGATGAGCCACTGAGACGTTAGAAAGAATTTTTTCAGTGTCAGAGTAGTTAATAAATGGAATGCACTAGGCAGTGATGTGGTGGAGGCAGACTCCATACACAGTTTCAAATGTAGATATGATAGAGCCCAGTAGGCTCAGGAATCTGTACACCTGTTGATTGACAGTTGAGAGGCGGGACCAAAGAGCCAAAGCTCAACCCCCGCAAGCACAATTAGGTGAGTACACACACACACACACACACACACACACACACACACACACACACACACACACACACACACACACACACACACACACACACACACACACACACACATAGACACACACACACACACACACTCGTTGTACTGAACGGGGTGAGAATAGGTTGAGCTACCTCATCAACCCTTTGTGTGTATTTATACCTCAATAAACTGATTTCAATTCACTTTCATATGATAAGAAACAAGTGAGAGTCACTGCATGGAACTAATAGTGGCCGAGAGGCGGGGCTTAAAAGGAAATATTCGACTAGGCGAGTACACATAGGTGAGTATACATGGGTGAGTATACATAGGTGAGTATACAAACAACAAGGAGACTGGGAGACAGATTATTGGTGTCTGGACCTACTAGAGGGGGAGGAGGAAAGGTGCCTTGACCTACTAGAGGGGAGGAGGACAGGTGCCTGGACCTACTAGAGGGGAGGAGGACAGGTGCCTGGACCTACTAGAGGGGAGGAGGACAGGTGCCTGGACCTACTAGAGGGGAGGAGGACAGGTGCCTGGACCTACTAGAGGGGAGGAGGACAGGTGCCTGGACCTACTAGAGGGGAGGAGGACAGGTGCCTTGACCTACTAGAGGGGAGGAGGACAGGAGTCTGGACCTACTAGAGGGGAGGAGGACAGGTGCCTTGACCTACTAGAGGGGAGGAGGACAGGTGTCTGGACCTACTAGAGGGGAGGAGGACAGGTGCCTTGACCTACTAGAGGGGAGGAGGACAGGTGCCTTGACCTACTAGAGGGGAGGAGGACAGGTGCCTGGACCTACTAGAGGGGAGGACAGGTGCCTGGACATACTAGAGGGGAGGACAAGTGCCTGGACCTACTAGAGGGGAGGAGGACAGGTGCCTGGACCTACTAGAGGGGAGGAGGACAGGTGCCTGGACCTACTAGAGGGGAGGACAGGTGCCTGGACCTACTAGAGGGGAGGACAGGTGCCTGGACCTACTAGAGGGGAGGAGGACAAGTGCCTGGACATACTAGAGGGGAGGAGGACAAGTGCCTGGACATACTAGAGGGGAGGACAGGTGCCTGGACCTACTAGAGGGGAGGACAGGTGCCTGGACCTACTAGAGGGGAGGAGGACAGGTGCCTGGACCTACTAGAGGGGAGGATAGGTGCCTGGACCTACTAGAGAGGAGGAGGACAGGTGCCTGGACCTACTAGAGGGGAGGACAGGTGCCTGGACCTACTAGAGGGGAGGAGGACAGGTGCCTGGACCTACTAGAGGGGAGGAGGACAGGTGCCTGGACCTACTAGAGGGGAGGAGGACAGGTGTCTGGACCTACTAGAGGGGAGGACAGGTGCCTGGACCTACTAGAGGGGAGGACAGGTGCCTGGACCTACTAGAGGGGAGGACAGGTGCCTGGACCTACTAGAGGGGAGGACAGGTGCCTGGACCTACTAGAGGGGAGGACAGGTGTCTGGACCTACTAGAGGGGAGGAGGACAGGTGTCTGGACCTACTAGAGGGGAGGAGGACAGGTGTCTGGACCTACTAGAGGAGAGGACAGGTGCCTGGACCTACTAGAGGGGAGGACATGTGTCTGGACCTACTAGAGGGGAGGACAGGTGCCTGGACCTACTAGAGGGGAGGACAGGTGCCTGGACCTACTAGACGGGAGGACAGGTGCCTGGACCTACTAGACGAGAGGAGGACAGGTGTCTGGACCTACTAGACGGGAGGAGGACAGGTGTCTGGGCCTACTAGAGGGGAGGACAGGTGCCTGGACCTACTAGAGGGGAGGAGGACAGGTGTCTGGACCTACTAGAGGGGAGGAGGACAGGTGTCTGGACCTACTAGAGGGGAGGAGGACAGGTGTCTGGACCTACTAGACGGGAGGAGGACAGGTGTCTGGACCTACTAGAGGGGAGGAGGACAGGTGTCTGGACCTACTAGAGGGGAGGAGGACAGGTGCCTGGACCTACTAGAGGGAGGAGGACAGGTGCTGGACCTACTAGAGGGGAGGAGGACAGGTGTCTGGACCTACTAGAGGGGGGAGGACAGGTGCCTGGACCTACTAGAGGGGAGGAGGACAGGTGCTGGACCTACTAGAGGGGAGGAGGACAGGTGTCTGGACCTACTAGAGGGGAGGAGGACAGGTGCCTGGACCTACTAGAGGGGAGGACAGGTGTCTGGACCCTAGAGGGGAGGAGGACAGGGTCTGGACCTACTAGAGGGGAGGAGGACAGGGCCGGACCTACTAGAGGGGAGGACAGGTGCCTGGACCTACTAGAGGGGAGGAGGACAGGTGCCTGGACCTACTAGAGGGGAGGACAGGTGCCTGGACCTACTAGAGGGGAGGACAGGTGCCTGGACCTACTAGAGGGGAGGACAGGTGCTGGACCTACTAGAGGGAGGAGGACAGGTGCCTGGACCTACTAGAGGGGGAGGACAGGTGCCTGGACCTACTAGAGGGGAGGAGGACAGGTGCTGGACCTACTAGAGGAGGAGGACAGGTGCCTGGACCTACTAGAGGGGAGGACAGGTGCCTGGACCTACTAGAGGGGAGGACAGGTGCCTGGACCTACTAGAGGGGAGGACAGGTGCCTGGACCTACTAGAGGGGAGGAGGACAGGTGCTGGACCTATAGAGGGGAGGAGGACAGGTGCTGGACTACTAGAGGGGAGGGGACAGGTGCCTGGACCTACTAGAGGGGAGGACAGGTGTGGACCTACTAGAGGGGAGGAGGACAGGTGCTTGGACCTACTAGAGGGGAGGACAGGTGCTGGACCTACTAGGGGGAGGAGGACAGGTGCTGGACCTACTAGAGGGGAGGACAGGTGCTTGGACCTACTAGAGGGGAGGACAGGTGCCTGGACCTACTAGAGGGGAGGACAGGTGCCTGGACCTACTAGAGGAGAGGACAGGTGCCTGGACCTACTAGAGGGGAGGAGGACAGGTGCNCCAGACGGTGACCAAGACGGTGGCCAAGACGGTGGCCAAGACGGTGGCCAAGACGGTGGCCAAGACGGTGACCAAGACGGTGACCAAGACGGTGACCAAGACGGTGACCAAGACGGTGACCAAGACAGTGACCAAGACGGTGGTCCAAGACAGTGACCAAGACGGTGGCCAAGACGGTGGCCAAGACGGTGGCCAAGACGGTGGCCAAGACAGTGACCAAGACGGTGACCAAGACGGTGGCCAAGACGGTGACCAAGACAGTGACCAAGACGGTGGTCCAAGACGGTGGCCAAGACGGTGACCAAGACGGTGACCAAGACGGTGACCAAGACGGTGGCCAAGACGGTGGTCCAAGACGGTGGTCCAAGACAGTGACCAAGACGGTGGCCAAGACAGTGACCAAGACGGTGGTCCAATACAGTGACCAAGACAGTGACCAAGACGGTGGTCCAATACAGTGACCAAGACAGTGACCAAGACGGTGGTCCAAGACAGTGACCAAGACGGTGGTCCAAGACAGTGACCAATACAGTGACCAAGACGGTGACCAAGACAGTGACCAAGACAGTGACCAAGACAATGACCAAGACGGTGACTAAGACGGTGACCAAGACAGTGGCCAAGACAGTGGCCAAGACAGTGACCAAGACGGTGGTCCAAGACGGTGACCAAGACAGTGGCCAAGACAGTGACCAAGAGAGTGGTCAAGACAGTGACCAAGACAGTGACCAAGACAGTGACCAAGACGGTGACCAAGACGGTGACCAAGACGGTGACCAAGACACTGACCAAGACAGTGACCAAGACAGTGGTCAAGACAGTGACCAAGACAGTGACCAAGACGGTGACCAAGACGGTGACCAAGACAGTGACCAAGACAGTGGTCAAGACAGTGACCAAGACGGTGACCAAGACAGTGGTCAAGACGGTGACCAAGACAGTGACCAAGACGGTGACCAAGACAGTGACCAAGACGGTGACCAAGACGGTGACCAAGACAGTGACCAAGACAGTGACCAAGACAGTGACCAAGACGGTGACCAAGACGGTGACCAAGACGGTGACCAAGACGGTGACCAAGACGGTGACCAAGACGGTGACCAAGACGGTGACCAAGACGGTGACCAAGACAGTGACCAAGACAGTGACCAAGACGGTGACCAAGACAGTGACCAAGACGGTTCAACGCCCACAGGGCTTTCCTCTTAACTACTCCACGGCCATGTTAAACAAACAAACACACATTAAACACGTGTAACGACATTTCTGTCCGATCTAGACCATTATCAACCTGGATTTGACGGTTATTTTGAGGTTATCTTGAGATAACTTCGGGGCTTAGTGTCCCAGCGGCCCGGTCCTCGCCTAGGCCTCCTTTTTTTACATATCCCCAGGAAGCAGCCCATAGCAGCTGTGTAACTCCCAGGTATCTATTTACTGCTAGGTGAACAGAGGCGTCAGTGTGAAAGAAATTCTGCCCATTTGTTTACGTCTCCCCCGGGATCGAACCCGCACCTTAGGACTACTAATCCCGCAACCCGTCCTCGCAAATTTAATAAGTCAATATTGACTTATTAGTTACGTGCATAGGTGACATACTTAACATAATAGTTTCCCTTGAAAATCTTCATAGAAAACACCGACCTTACCTCACCTTGTTAGTATATTAAAATAAGCATCTTATAGCTTCGTAATTACAATTGTTACTTAACCTATTATAGGTATAGGTTAGGTAATAATTGTAATAAGCAATAAGATGCTTATCTTAACATACTAACAAGGTTAGGTAAGGTCGGTGTTTTCTATGAAGATTTTCAAGGGAAACTATTATGTTAAGTATGTCACCTATGCACATATTTAATAAGTCAATATTGACTTATTAAATTTGCGAGGACGGGTTGAATCCGCGTGCTGTCCACTCAGCCGTCAGGCCGAGTGGACAGAACGGACACAAACCTCTCTACTTTAGCAACTTTTCTACCGCGTGACTGTTCTGTTGTTCACTCTTCACACTCAGTGATAAACAGCTCAGTTCTGTCTACATTAATTATACGAAGAGAACCTTCGTCAGCTATTCGTATTACCCAAGAGACAGAAAGGTTATAATTCAATACAGATCACCATATCTTCAGGTTATCTTGAGAGGATTTCGGGGCTTTAGTGTCCCCGCGGCCCGGTCCTCGACCAGGCCTCCACCCCTACGAAGCAGCCCGTGACAGCTGACTAACACCCAGGTACCTGTTTTACTGCTAGGTAACGGGGCATAGGGTGAAAGAAACTCTGCCCATTGTTTCTCGCCGGCGCCCGGAATCGAACCCGAGACCACAGGATCACAAGTCCAGCGTGCTGTCCGCTCGGCCGACCGGCTCCCGGCTCCAGCTATGCAGGTGCTAACTTGCAGAGAAAACATTGTTTAGTCAGTTTCTAAATGTATACACGTTATTTCTGCGAACTGTATCACTTGGTAAGCTGGTTGGCGTGTTTATAAATTCTCAAGTATTTTGCTTCGATACAGGCAAACATTGTACTAGTTATTAGAAGACGCCGTTGTGCGTTGTTCGTACAATTGTAAAGTATTGTTCACCGTTAAGACCGACATGTTTGTTAATTTTAAATACTCCTGTGAAGTCGCCCTTTATTCTTCTCGTTCCAAAACTTCAAAACGTGTTCTGTTAAGAGAGATTCCTATGAATACTTTCCTAGCCTTGTCATCGGTGTTACTCG